>CM032156.1:31342108-31452918 GCA_018901935.1 Pugionium cornutum
AAAAAAGGAAACTTTCTTGACAACTTGTGCTAGCTGTCCAATTCGAATTCTTTTAGTATCTTTTCTATTTTCTTTTTTCTTTTCTTTTTAATTAAACTTAAAAATAAAGGAAATATGACTTAAACAAAAAGGAAAACGTGAATGATAATGCAAAAGTGAACCTAAACCCTAGTGATACACGTAGGAGGCTAGATGCACTCGGTTTGAGTTTGATGTTGTTTTTTTTATTTTTCTTGAATACGACTTAAACTAATGCAAGAACTAGAAATAAGACAAGCAAAAGGATAGAAACAACCTGGTTTAGGAGCTTTAAGCTCTGATACCAAATGATACAAGCCTTGATTCAAGGATGTATGCTGCGGCTGTTTGTAGAAGATTAGGTGAGAAACTCAACCTTAGGCTTCTGGATAGGGGTTTTCTGGTTGGTAAATGATGGAAGGGTGAAGTGAACCACACGAGGGGTGATGAACCTCGTGATAAATCACAAACTTAGAGCTAGGAGGGCTGGTCTCAACTAGGTTCTAAGCGCACAAGATTCTTAGAGAGAAAACTTGTAGGGAAAAAGTTCTACTTTATTAATAATCAAAAAGGTTGTCGAACTACAATGCTGGAAGGAGCCTTATTAATATGCTCGACAGCTTGACCTACTAGGGTCGACTCAAATAAGAAAAAAGGAAAGTTTACAAAAGTGCACAAAAGGAAAAATACAAAAGTGTATAACCGAAAAAGGACCTATTCCTAAAATGTTCTTGACTCAAAAATGTAAAGCAACTAGATCCTACCCTGCAAAACAGAAAGACGCATATATTCGAATGTAAACTTACCTTAACTCACCTCACGGCCAAGAAATGGAAGGTGGCGCCCTTGTGGCATGCACGCTTTGCTCCTAGTCTTCGACTTGGAGTAGGGTTAAATATCTTTGGGCCCTGACCTCTCTTGCCACTAAATCCCAAGTCTCTGATGTCCCTTGTGTTGTTGAGAAGACTTTGGACTCTAATTTGCTCTTCTGGCCCATTGTCCTTAGCTGCTCTTCCTCTAGAAGCTTGTCACCCATAAGCTGAATTTGTGGAAGAGTGCCCTTGATCTGCTTCTTGTCATTGCTCCTGGAGGTACCACTGGTGTAGATACTTCCTCTAAGTGCATGTCCTGGAGCTGGTAGCTCATTTGGTCCGAGTCCTCTTGTGTAGAAGTGGAAGTGTGCGTGTACTCGGCTGGATGGCCTGTACCGGCTGGATTGTGCGCTGTACTGGCCGGAATGACTTCAGGACCGGCCAAGTTGATCCCGGAGTCGGCGGTGTCATCAGGGGGACCGGCGGTGTCATTCACGTCCCCACCAAGTGTGCCGGAAGCTTGGGCCTCTCCACCGGCGATGTTGACCGGTCTGGTCCTATAGGTCGAGGGTCCGCGGTACTGTCTGGTCCGGCAGGCATACCAGATGGTCCTGCTGTCTCGGGCAAGCTTCCTGGCCGGCCAGTCTGGTCTCCTGGCTGGATGTACGACCTGATGTTCTCATCACATGGACCCACTGGTTGGTACTTGCCCACACTGAATGGCAGTGAGCTCATGGATCTGAGCTCCACTTTGTCATCGAGCCATCTCAGCCTATACGGTCGAGGGTGCCTTGTCTTCTCTAGACCTAGCTTATCAACCATGTACGCACTAGCAACGTTAGTGCAAGAACCACCATCTATGATGAGGTTACATACCTTGCCCTTGATGGTGCAACGGTTGTGGAAGATGTTCTCCCTCTAAATGGTCTCTGAGGGATCCACCATTGCACTGAGAATGCCTCTAGTGACCAGCACTTCCCCCACATCAGGGTACTCAATGTCACCGTATTCTCCTTCTGGTTCATAGTCTTCTTCATCTTGGGATTCATACTCTCCAGCTTCCATAATCAACATGATCCGGTTGTTTGGACACTCCCTTGAGATGTGTCCACGACCCCTACACTTGAAACAAGTAATGTCACGTGATCTTTGAGGGTTAGAGGCTTGCTCTTGAACCATGACTCGATCTCTATGCCTTTGTCTACGGGCTTGGGAATGTTGCTTGGTGCCCAAGGCATCTTACGCTTGTTGCGGATGTCTTGGCTCTTACGTTTGATGTGCTGCTCAGCCTGGACAGATAGGTGGAACAAGTCCTTGAAGTCATTGTAGATTTGCCTTTCCACCTTGCGGCTGATTCTTTCTTGGAGTCCATCCAAGAATTGTACCATCAAAGCTTCCTCATCGTCATTGAGTTCCAGCTTGTTCCTTAGTCTTTCAAACTCTTCATAGTACTCCTCTACCGATATGGTTCCCTACTTAAGAGTACGAAAACGTCACTGCAAATCTCTATGAAAATAGGGTGGAACAAACCTTTGTCTCATGAGGTCTTTCATGTCGACCCATGAGTCTACGGGCCTCAATCTTTTCCTCCTTCGGCCAGACACCTCACGATCCCACCAGATGAGGGCATTATCCGTGCGTTGTGCTACTGCCATGGAGACTCTCCTAGGGCCTGGTTGGTTGTAGTGATCGAAGATGTGATCCATCCTTCTCTCCCAATCTAGGTAGGCTTCGGGTCTACTTTTCTTGCAAAACTTGGAGGTGTTAGCTTAACATCAGGATGAGTTACCCGGTTTTAGGCGTTGTTCATCTCCATCCTCATGATGTCTAGGAGGCATCCTTGGTCTTTGGTGATGTCCATATGGCTCGAAGCCATCACCTTCTGCCTCTGGTTGCCGTGGAA
The DNA here is from genome assembly GCA_018901935.1 of Pugionium cornutum. NCBI lineage: Eukaryota > Viridiplantae > Streptophyta > Magnoliopsida > Brassicales > Brassicaceae > Pugionium > Pugionium cornutum. Next base: position 31,344,842 of record CM032156.1, read on the forward strand.
GTCCTCTCGGCCTATGGTGATAGTTATGAGGTTGTGCGTCCTCATCTCCATCTGGCTGGGGCTCCTCCTGTTCGTGCCGTGTCCTAAGGTGCTCAAGACCCTCAGCACGGTCTTGCTCAGCTCTCACATGCCTTATGGCCTGGAATCTCACAGGCCTCTCCAAGCGCTCCAACCTCTCGCCTATTGATGCGAGTTGCGTTTGGAGGATGGTGAACATGGCCATCATGGCCCCGCTGCATCTCTATTCTCTTCTGCCATTGTGCTACAAGAAAGAAACACAAGTTATTTTGCTCCTAAGTGGATTAGGAGGATTTCCTTTTATAGGGGAATTCGAATTTGCAAAAAGGAAAAAGTTGAGAAAAAGAAAAAACTTCAAAAAAAGGAAAGTTTAGAAAAATGGAAACTTCCTACAACTTGTGCTAGCTGTCCAATTCGAATTCTTTTGGTATTTTTCCTATTTTCTTTTTCTTTTCTTTTTCATTTGACTTAAAAATAATGGAAATATGATTTGAACAAAAAGAAAAACGTGAATGGCAATGCAAAAGTGAATCTAAGCCCTAGTGATACACGTAGAAGCTAGATGCACTCGGTTTAGAGTTTAATGTTATTTTTTTGATTTTTCTTGAATGCGACTTAAACTAATGCAAGAACAAGAAACAAAACTAACTAAAGAAACAACCTGGTTTAGGAGCTTTAAGCTCTGATACCAAAATGATACAAGCCTCGATTCAAGGCTTTGATGCGTGTGGGCTGTTTGGAGAAGTTTATGTGAGAAACTCGACCTTAAGCTTCTAGATAGGGGTTTTCTGATTGGTATTGAATGGAAGGGTGAAGTGAACCACACGAGGGGTGATGAACCTCGTGATCAATCACAAACTTAGAGCTAGGAGGGCTGGTCTCAACTAGGTTCTAAGCGCACAAGTCTCTTTTGAGAGAAAGCTTGTAGGAAGAAAGTTCTACTTTATTAATATAAAAAAGGTTGTCGAACTACAATGCTGGAAGGAGCCTTATTAATATGCTCGACAGCTTGACCTTCTAGGGTCGACTCAAAGAAAGAAAAGGAAAGTTTACAAAAGTGCACAAATGGAAAATGTACAAAAGTGCATAACCGAAAAAGGACCTATTCCTAAAATGTCTTTGACTCAAAAATGTAAACAATCTAGATCCTACCCTGCAAAACAGAAAGAGACATATATTCGAATTGAAACTTACCTTACTTACCTCACAGCCAAGAAATGGAAGGTGGCCGTCCTTGTGGCATGCACGCGCCTTGCTCCTAGTCTTCGACTTGGAGTAGGGTTAGGAATCTTTGGGCCCTAACCTCTCTTGCCACTAAAGCCCAAGTCTCTGAAGTCCCTTACATTGTTGAGAAGCCTTTGGACTCTTCTTTGCACTCCTGGCCCACTGTCCTTTGTCGATCATCCTCTAGGAGCTTGTCGACCCATAAGCTGAATTTGTGGAAGAGTGCTCTTGATCTGCTCCTTGTCAATGCTCTTGAGGGCACCACTGGTGTTGAGACTTCCTCTAGATACATGTTCTGAAGCTGGTAGCTTATCTGGTCCGAGTCTCCTTGTGTAGAAGTTGAAATGCTCGTGTACTCGGCTGGATCGGCTGTACCAGCTAGACTGTGTGAGGTACTGGCCGGAACGCCTTCTGGACCGGCCAAGTTGATCCTGGAGTAGGCGGCATCACCAATGGGACCAGCAGTGTCATCCACGTCGCCACCAGTTGGGCCAGAGGTTTGGGCCTCTCCACCGGAAATGCTAATCGGTCTGGTCCTGTTGGTCGAGGGTCCGACGGTACCGCTTGGGCCGGCAGACATGCCAAATGGCCCGGCTGTCTCGGGCAAGCTTCTTGGTCGGCCAGTCTGGTCTCCTGCCCGGACATACGACCTGATGTCCCCATCATAACCTAAGGAGTTCCAAGCTGGCCCCAAGAGGAGATGGACGGTTTAGAGTGTTGGAGAAGATCAACAACAACGCCTACCGGATTGAGCTTCTAGGTGAGTTTAATGTGTCTAACACATTCAATGTAACTGATTTAGCTCCTTTCTTGTAGATGAGCCAGTTTTGAGGCAAAACCTATGAAGGCGGAGGGGATGATGAGGGCATTAGATCGTTTGGCCGGCCAGAAGACCAGAATGGCCGACCAGAATGCTTGCCCGAGACAGCCGGGCCATTTGGCGCATCTGCTAGCCCAAGCGATACCGCTGGCCCTATGATCAGGTGGACCAGGCCGGCCAACTTTTCTGGCGAAGAGGCCCAAACCTCCGGCCCAACTGGCGGCGACGTGAACAACACCGCCGGCCCAACTGGTGATACCCCCGGCTCAGAAATCAATTTGGCCGGCTCCGATGACAGCTCAGCCAGCTCCTCGCACAATCCAGCCGATTCAGCCGATGGCACCACCAGTTCCACATCTACACAAGGAGACTCCGATCAGCTAAGCTACTTGCTTCAAGGCATGAACCTTGATGAAGTCTCTACACCAGTGGTGCCACTAGGAGCCATGAAAAGGAGCAGAATAAGGGCATTCTTTCACAAGTTCAGTTTGTGGGTAGACAAGCTCCTAGAAGATCATCAACAAGGAGCATTGGGCCAATAGTACAAGGAAGAGTCCAAAGGCTTCTCAACATTGCAAAGGACTCTAGAGACTTGAGCTTTCGTGGTAAAAGAGGTCAAGGCCCAATAATTCATAACCCTACTCCAAGTCGAAGACTAGGAGCTAGGCGTGTGCATGCCACAAGGTCAGCCACCTTCCATTTCTTGGCCGAAAGGTAAGAATGGTAAGTTTTCAATTATATACTTGCATTTTCTGTTTTGCAGGGTATGAATTAGAAGTTTTACATTTTTGATTCAAGAACAATTTAGGTAGTTGTCTTTTTTTGATTATTTCCTTTTTGTAATTTTTCTTATGCACTTTTGTAACTTTTCCATTTTTCTAATTTGGGTCGACCATAGAAGGTCAAGCTGCCAAACATATTAAGAAGGCTCCTTCAGCATTGTAGTTCGACAACTTTTTGATATTAATAAAGATAAAACTTTCTTCCTAAGAGTTTTCTCCTAAAGCTCTTGTGTTTAGAACCCTAGTTGAGACCAGCCCTCCTAGCTTCTAAGTTGTGATTTATCACGAGGTTCATCACCCCTCGTGTGGTTCACTTCACCTCTCCATCCAATACCAACCATAAAGCCCCCATCCAGAAGCCTAAGGCCGAGTTTCTCGCCTAATCTTCTTCAAGCAGCTCACGCGTGTTATGGCCTTGGGTCAGAGGTTTGGACCTCTCCGCCGGCAAAGTTGGTCGGCCCGACCTGGCTGATCGTAGGGTTGGCGGTACCGCTTGGCCTGGCAAACTCACCAAATGGCCCGGCTATCTTGGGCAGGCCTTCTGGTAGGCCATTTTGATTTTCTGGCCAGCCAGACAATCTGGTTTCCTCATCATCTCCTCCCCCTTCAGTAGGTTTTGACCTCAAAACTGGTTTATCTACAAGGAAAGGATCTAAATCAGTCACATTAAATGTGTTAGACACATTAAACTCACGTGGAAGTTCAAGTCGGTAGGCGTTGTTTTTTATCCTCTCCAGGACTTTGAATGGTCCATATCCTATGGGGGCCATCTTGGAACTCCTTAGGTTGGAGAATCTTTCTTGTCATAGGTGTAGCCACACCTAATCGCCTGGTTGAAGATCATTTCCCTTCTCCCCTTATTGGCATGAGTCACGTACTGCCTGGTCCTCTTCTACAGGTTCTCTGCTACCTTCTGATGTAATCTCTTGAGGAACTCTGCCTTAGATGCCCCATTGAGGTTTGTCATTTCTGCTAGTGGCAGTGTTGTTTGTTCCAAAGGCGTTTTAGGGTTGAAGTCGTAGACCACTTCAAAAGGGGTCTTCTTGGTGGCTGAATGCACTGCTCGGTTGTAAGAAAACTCAATGAATGGCAGGCACTCTACCCATGTCTTGAGGTTCTTCCCAAGTGTGGTACCGAGAAGAGTTGACAATGTTCGGTTGACCATATCAGTTTGGTCATCGGTCTGAGGGTGGCACGTGGTAGATAAGAGCAGCTTTGTGCCTAGCTTTCTCCAAAGGATCCTCCAGAAGTGGCTGAGGAATTTGGTGTATCTGTCTGACACGATTGTCCTTGGCACTCTATGAAGATGCACTACCTCTCTGAAGAATAGTTCTGTCGTTTACAGGGCATCATTAACATTGGCACATGGTATGAAATGTGCCATCTTAGAGAATTCGGTCCACCATTACAAAGATAGCATCTTGGGCATACCTAGAACGAAGTCTATGGAGATGTCTACCCATGGATATGTAGGTATGGTCAGAGAGAGATACAACCCATGAGGGTACACTCGGGACTTCGTTTTCTTGCAAGTGATGCACCTTCCACAATGGGCTTGATGTGGGGCCAATAGAAGTGCACCTTGACCACGACCAATGTCTTTTCAACACCAAAGTGGCCCATAAGACCTCCTCCATGAGCTTCTCGGGTGATAAGCTCTCGTAGAGATCCTTGTGGTATGCCAGCATTCTTTCCCGGAATAAGAACCCATCATGGAGGTAGAACTTGCCATGACTCCTTGTGCCACTCTCCTTGTAGCTCTCACCAAAGTCAGGATCATCCTTGTATAAGTCCTTGATGTGCTCAAATCCTAAGACCTTTGCTTCCATTGTTGAGATCAAGGCAAACCTGCTTGATAGTGCATCAACTACCATATTATCCTTGTCCTTCTTGTATTTGATGACATAAGAGAAGGTTTCTATGAACTCCATCCACCTAGCATGTCTTCTCTTGAGGTTGGTTTGCTCTCTAAGGTGTTTGAGAGCCTCTGATCAGTGTGGATCACAAATTCGTTGGACAACAAGTAGTGTTGCCAAGTCTCCAAGGCTCGGACTAGGGCATACAACTCCTTGTCATAACTGAGGTAATTCAGTGAGGCCCCACCAAACTTCTTCCTGAAGTATGCCACTGGGCTTCCTCCTTGGGTAGCACCGCACCTATGCCTATTCTAGAGGCATCACACTCCACCTCAAACGTCTTGTTGAAGTCGGGCAGGACTAGCACTGGTGCGTGAGTGAGGCTGTCCTTGAAAGCCTGGAATGCCTTCTCTTGAGCTTCTCCCCTGCTAAACCCCACATTCTTCTTCACAACTGCCGTCATTGGTGAGGAAATGCTGCTGAAGTTGGGCACAAATCTCCGGTAGAAGCTGGCCAGGCCGTGAAAGCTCCTTATTTGGCCGATGTTGCTTGGTGTTGGCCACTCTTGTATGGCTCGAATCTTCTCATCATCAACCTGTAAGCCCTGTGAACTCACAACAAAGCCTAAGAAAACAAGCTTTTCAGTACAAAAGGTGCAATTCTTGAGAATGGCATAAAGCTCTTTTTGTCAAAGGGTTTTAAGCATCATCTCAAGATGCGTAATGTGTTCCCTAAGGCATTTACTATAGACGAGTATATCATCAAGGTACACTACTACAAACTTACTGATGTACGTCCTAAAAACTTGGTTCATAAGGCGCATGAAGGTGCTTGGGGCATTAGTCAAGCCAAATGGCATGACTGTCCACTCGTAGAGCCCTTGCTTTGTATTGAAAGCAGTTTTCCACTCATTGCCTTCTTTCATTCTGACCTGGTGGTATCCACTCTTGAGGTCTATCTTGGAGAAGACCATGGATCCACTCAGCTCATCCAGCTTGTCATCAAGCCGTGGTATAGGGTTCCGGTACTTGACTGTGATGTTGTTTTTGGCTCGGCAGTTTACGCACATTTGCCAAGTCCCATCCTTCTTGAGAACTAGAAATAGTGGTATGGCACATGGGTTGAGGCTCTCTCGAACATAGCCTTTCTCCATGAGCTCCTTAACTTGCTTCTCAAGTTCTTTGAACTCCTCTGGACTCATCCGGTAGGCTGGTCGATTGGGCAAGGCTGCTCTGGGCACAAGGTCGATCTGGTGCTCCATGCCGCGTAGAGGAGGCAAGCTTGCTGGTATCACCTCAGGAAATACATCCTGGAACTTGTTGAGGACTGCTGCTACTTCAAGAGGTAGCTCTACCTCTTCTTTTTCTGCGCTCAAAGCTTCTTTAAAGACCATTAGTAACATTAAATCCTTAGAGGCCAAAGCTCTCTGGACATGACTCAGTTGAATAAGAAAATTAATTTAATGAGCTTCTTTTCCTTACTCATTTGTAGTTGCAACTCGTGTACCTGGGCAGGAGTGAGAGGGGCTAGGCTAATCTTTCTCTTGTCGTGCACAAAAGTGTATAGATTGGTCTGGCCATCATGCCTTGTCTCCTTGTCGAATTGCCATGGTCTTCCTAGAAGAAGGATGGCCAGCTTGCATGGGTACCACGTCACAAACTACCTGGTCTTAGTATCTATCCACACTGAATGGCACGGTTACTTGCTCATAAATCTGGAGCTCCACCTTGACATCTAGCCATCTCAGTCGATATGGCCGGGGGTGCTTAGTCTTATGTAGACCTAGCTTATCAACCATATACGCACTAGCCACATTAGTGCAAGAACCACCATCTATGATAAGGTTACATACCATTCCCTTGATGGTGCACCGGTTGTGGAAGATATTCTCCCTTTGAATGGTCTCGGAGGGATCGACCATTACACTGAGGATGCATCTTGTGACCAGTACCTCTCCCACATCAGGGTACTCTATGTCTCCATAATGTGCTTCTGGTTCGAAATCCTCTTCATCTTGAGACTCGTATTCTCCATTCTCCATTATTAGGATGACTCGGTTGTTTGGGCACTCTCTTGAGACGTGACCACGACCCCTACACTTGAAACAAGTAATGTCACGTGATCTCTGAGGGTGATACGAACCTCCCAAGGAATGCACTTCTGGATGCGGTTGAGATAGGCTTTGCAACAGAATGAATCGAAATTCAATCTGTTCAAAGGTTGTGGATTGAAGGGTCACACAGTAGCTGCGGAAAGACTACTGATTTACCTAATATAGTAGCTTAGATATTACACACTAAGGCTACTAAATGTTGACTGAAGGATATTACACACCAACAATCAGATTAAGAAGAGAATCACTCTCAAACTTAAGAAAAGAAGCTGTTTTATTTGAAAAGTTGAATGATCAAGTTTACAACTGAAAGCCCCTATTTATACTATAAGGGGACGTAATATGAGGAGCCTACAACATTAAATTGGTTACAATTACAAGGGAAGACTTGACCAAAGACCTTGACTTCATTAACTCTTATTTTGACTATGAATGTAGACACTTTTCCCCCCCCTTTGATGACGCCAATTTTGATCATTTTGAATTGAACTCCTTTTGATTTTAAACAACAAATTGGGCTGGTTGTAATGTGATTCATTTGCCTCATTAAAAAACCTTACCAAGAAAACCCAATGGGAGAAAACTTGGATAAGGGAAAAAGAGTACAAATGGATCACATACCCATTTGTATGTTGTCTTGAGCTTGTACTAAAATCAGAGTGCTTTTAGGCACTTCTCCAATCAAGCTCAAGTGAATTTGTTGTGCATTCTCCTTGTTGAGCATGCAGCTGATTGCCTCTTTGAGTTTCTTGGCCTTGGCTCGGGTTAATGGTCCAGCTGGTAGTGCAAGAGCTTCTTCATGTTCCACTGGTTCATTTCTAGCCATGAGCTTCTCCTTTTGTGTGCTTTCCATGCTCGTATCATCCCCCTCCTCTTGAAAAGGATTTGACCTCAATTCTGGTTCATCTGCAATGAAAGGCACAAGATCAGAAACATTGAAGCTTGAACTCACATTATACTTACCTTGAAGATCAATTTGGTAGGCGTTGTTGTTGATCTTCTGAACTATCTTGAAAGGTCCATCTATTCTAGGCATAAGTTTGGATTTCCTTTCAGCTGGAAATCTTTCTTTCCTCAAGTGAATCCACACGAGGTCTCCCACCTCAAATACCATTTCACGTCTTCCTTTGTTGGCCTTTCTTGCATATTGTTGGGTTCTGGCCTCAATATTCTTCCTTGCATTCTCATGGATCTGTTTAACAATCTCAGCTTTTCTTTTTCCATCAATACTAGCTCTTTCACTTAAAGGCAAGGGGGTTAGATCCAAAGGAGATAAAGGATTGAAACCATACACAATTTGAAAAGGAGAATACTTAGAAGCAGAATGTACAGAATGGTTATATGCAAATTCAGCATGTGGTAAACATTCTTCCCATGTTCTAAGATTTCGTTTGATTAATGCACGCAATAAAGTAGACAAGGTTCTATTAACTACTTCAGTTTGACCATCCGTTTGTGGGTGACATGTTGTAGAGAATACCAACTTAGTTCCTAACTTAGACCAAAGAGTTTTCCAAAAGTAACTCAAGAACTTAGTGTCTCTATCAGAAACTATGGTCCTAGGCATTCCATGCAAGCGAACTACCTCTTTAAAGAACAAATTGGCTATATGCAATGCATCATCAGTCTTGTGACATGCTATAAAATGAGCCATCTTAGAGAATCTATCAACCACAACAAAGATAGAATCCTTTCCTGTCTTAGTTCTAGGCAAACCAACCACAAAGTCCATTGATATGTCAATCCATGGATGAGTAGGAATGGGTAAAGGAGTGTACAAACCGTGGGGTTGAACCTTAGACTTAGCATGTTTGCATGTGGCACACCTTGCACAGATTCTTTCTACGTCTCTCTTCATGTGTGGCCAATGGAAATGATCTTGCATTACTTTAAGGGTTTTGACAACTCCAAAATGCCCCATCAGTCCTCCTCCATGAGCTTCCCTAACTAGCAAGTCTCGAATGGAACAGTTAGGCACACATAATCTATTATCATAAAATAGGAATCCTTCATGCCGATAGTATTTTCCTGAAGCAAACTTTTTGCTAGCAATGTATACATCTTTAAATTCAGGATCAGTTTCATATAGCTCTTTAAGTTGTTCAAAACCTAACAACTTAGCATCAAGAGTAGAGATTAAGGCATACCTCCGTGACAATGCATCTGCCACAACATTCTCTTTACCTTGTTTGTATTTAATGACATACGGAAATGTTTCTATGAACTCAACCCTCCGTGCATGCCTTTTGTTCAGCTTCTGTTGGCCCTTTAAGTGCTTGAGTGACTCATGATCAGTGTGAATCACGAACTCCTTAGGCCACAAGTAGTGTTGCCAAGTTTGCAAAGCACGAACCAAGGCGTGCAATTCCTTGTCATAGGTTGGATAGTTTAGGGTGGCTCCTCCAAGCTTCTCACTGAAATAGGCTATAGGTTTCTTATCCTGCATCAAAACAGCTCCAATACCTATACCAGAAGCATCACATTCTATCTCAAAGGTTTTAAGAAAATCAGGTAAAGATAGAAGAGGTGCATGTGTAAGCTTTTCTTTCAAAGCTTGGAATGAGCTTTCTTGAGCTTGTCCCCATTTGAATCCTACGTCTTTCTTGATTACTTCAGTAAGTGGGGCAGCAATAGTGCTAAAATCCTTGACAAAGCGTCTATAGAAGCCAGCCAGCCCATGGAAACTTCTCACTTCTCCTACTGTTTTTGGACTTGGCCATTCCTTAATAGCTTTGACCTTCTCCTCATCAACCTTAATACCATCTGCACTTATAACAAAGCCTAGGAACACAATGTTATCTGTACAAAATGCGCATTTCTTAAGATTGGCATATAGTTTTTCTTTTCTAAGAACGCTTAGAACCGATGTCAAATGACTAGCATGCTCTTCTAGATTCATGCTGTAGATTAAGATGTCATCAAAGTATACTACCACAAAGACTCCTATGAATGCTCTAAGAACATGATTCATCAACCTCATGAAAGTACTAGGTGCATTTGTTAACCCAAATGGCATGACTAACCATTCATATAATCCATGCTTAGTTTTAAATGCAGTTTTCCATTCATCCCCTTCCTTCATGCGTATTTGATGGTACCCACTCTTAAGATCTATCTTAGAAAAGATTCTGGAACCATGCAATTCATCAAGCATGTCATATAACCTAGGGATTGGATGGCGATACTTTACCGTAATGTTGTTGATTGCTCTACAATCAACACACATGCGCCAGCTGCCATCTTTCTTTGGCACAAGTAGAACTGGCACAGCACAAGGACTCATGCTCTCCCTGATGTAGCCCTTCTCCATTAGCTCATTAACTTGCCTTTGCAGCTCCTTAGTCTCAACGGGATTGGTTCTATAAGCTGGTCTATTTGGTAGTGAGGCTCCAGGTACAAAATCAATCTGATGTTCAATGCCTCTTATGGGTGGTAGCCCCTTTGGATTTTCTTCTGGAAAGACATCTTCATAATCCTGCAAAATAGAAGTCACTTCACTCGGTATTACCGGTGCAACGTTAGTTAAGCTCATGAGAGCTTCCTTATAGATAAACAAAAGAACAGGTTGTTGTGAGAAGAGAGCCTTCTTAACTCCACCAGTTCTCACAAAGAAACTTGAGTGCTTCTTGTTCTTGTTCTCACAGCCTCTGTCACTTTTGGTGCTTATGGTTTCCTTTGAAGTTCCAGCTGTTTTCCTTTGCTCCAACACGAGCTGATCTTGGTACACCTCCTGTGGTGTCATAGGAACAAGTGTGATCTTCTTACCTTTGTGTTCAAACGAGTGTTGGTTGGTGTAACCATCATGAATGACCTTTCGATCAAATTGCCATGGTCTTCCAAGCAGAATGTGGCCAGCCTCCATTGGTAAAACATCACAAAGGATCTCATCTTGGTACTTTCCAATGGTTATAGGTACCTTGACTTGGCTGCTTACCTTCATTTCGCCCCACTCATTAAGCCATTGCAGCTTATACGGCTTTGGGTGCTTGAACACTTCCAGACCTAACTTGTTTACCATAGTTTCACTAGCCACATTAGTGCAGCTGCCTCCATCAATAATGATGCTGCAAACCTTTCCTTGGACGTGGCATCTTGAGTGAAACAGGTTCTCTCTTTGCTCATGTTCTTTGGTTTTGTTTTGTACGCTTAGGGTTCTTCTTGTCACCAATAATTCTCCTGCAATAGGAGGTACAAGATGCTCTTCTGAAGAATCAGAAAAGAATTCTTCTTCCTCAGATTCTATTTCACCATTATCCAACAGAATCATGATCTTCTTGTCGGTGCATTCATTCGCATAATGCCCTCTTCCTTGGCATTTGAAACACTTCACATCTCTTGTTCTAGTAGATGTAGTAGCTTCAGATTTTCCCTTGACGTCTTGAGTGGTTGTTGAAGGTTTGGAATCAACTTTAGCAATCTGTTTTCCTTCCCTTTGGTAGCTAGGCTTATTGTTAGCTGCTCCATAGCTTGGCCTAGAATAACTTTTTCTTTTTAGCTGCTGTTCTACCAGTATAGCTTTGTGCAACATTTCCTCTAGCTCCACATAATGTTCCAGCTCCATTCTATCTTGAATGTCACGGTTAAGTCCTCCTAAAAATCTTGCCATAGTAGCTTCTCTATCTTCTGAAATGTCTGCCCTGATCATGAGGGTTTCCAACTCCTGGTAATAGTCCTCAACACTTCTGCTTCCTTGATTGAGTCTCCTTAGCTTTTGGTGAAGCTCACGGTGGTAATGGCTGGGCACAAACCTTTTCCTCATTATGGCTTTCATCTCAGCCCATGTTTCTACTGGATACTCACCATTACGTCTTCTGAAAGTCACCAATTGATCCCACCAGCTGAGTGCATACTCATAAAATTCAGTAGCAGCTATGCGGACCTTGTTGAGCTCGGAATAGTGTTGACAATCAAACACCAGCTCGATCTTCTTCTCCCATTCCAGGTAAGTGTCTGGATCATTTTTGCCATAGAATGATGGTATCTTAAGTTTAAGACCTCTTATGGTGTCATTAAGCGTCACCCTTTCTTCTCTTACACGCCTATGACTCCTTTGGGTTCTCCTACTCCCTTCACTGCCATGACTATAGTAGGCTTCTATTTCTTCATTATGGTCATGTCTAAAGGGATTCCTGGTTCTCCTTGGACCTGCTTCAGTGTTACAATTGTTCTGAACATCATCAAGCCGAAAATGAATGGCTTCCAGCTCTACTTGTAGTGCTTTCTTCATTTCTGGTACTAGAGCCTCCATTAACAAGTTTGGTGCTTCTGAAGTTTGATTTCCTCCTGTCATAGCTACAAAATGCACTTAACAAATATGTTAAAATACCTGTTCTGAAAAAACAATTTTGATGGAAGATGAAGATTTGCGAGTGTGTTATTTTCTAATCTGAAAATGCAATGGGTTGGGGTCGATTTTAATGTGATAAACTGATGTAATATTGGGTAAAAACAACAATGCAATTATATGAATAGGTTTTTTCGATTAATCAACTGATGCAAATCAATACACACAAGCTGATGCAATCTAAGCAGATGGAAATGGAGAGATATAGAGATGAGGGATAGGGATAACCGATCGGAAGTGTGCTCTGATACCAAATGATACGAACCTCCCAAGGAATGCACTTCTGGATGCGGTTGAGATAGGCTTTGCAACAGAATGAATCGAAATTCAATCTGTTCAAAGGTTGTGGATTGAAGGGTCACACAGTAGCTGCGGAAAGACTACTGATTTACCTAATATAGTAGCTTAGATATTACACACTAAGGCTACTAAATGTTGACTGAAGGATATTACACACCAACAATCAGATTAAGAAGAGAATCACTCTCAATCTTAAGAAAAGAAGCTGTTTTTATTTGAAAAGTTGAATTGTCAAGTTTACAACTGAAAGCCCCTATTTATACTATAAGAGGACGAAATATGAGGAGCCTACAACATTAAATTGGTTACAATTACAAGGGAAGACTTGACCAAAGACCTTGACCAAAGACCTTGACTTCATTAACTCTTATTTTGACTATGAATGTAGACACTTCCCCCCCCCCCTTTGATGACGCCAATTTTGATCATTTTGAATTGAACTCCTTTTTATTTTAAACAACAAATTGGGCTGGTTGTAATGTGATTCATTTGCCTCATTAAAAACCTTACCAAGAAAACCCAATGGGAGAAAACTTGGATAAGGGAAAAAGAGTACAAATGGATCACATACCCATTTGTATGTTGTCTTGAGCTTGTACTAAAATCAGAGTGCTTTTAGGCACTTCTCCAATCAAGCTCAAGTGAATTTGTTGTGCATTCTCCTTGTTGAGCATGCAGCTGATTGCCTCTTTGAGTTTCTTGGCCTTGGCTCGGGTTAATGGTCCAGCTGGTAGTGCAAGAGCTTCTTCATGTTCCACTGGTTCATTTCTAGCCATGAGCTTCTCCTTTTGTATGCTTTCCATGCTCGTATCAGAGGGTTAGAAGACTTACTAGGCTCTCTCTGGTCACGGGTTTGCTCAAGAGGTTTGCTCTTGACCTGTGACTCAATCTCAATGTTCTTGCCTTTGTTTACGGGCTTGGTGCCCAAGGCGTCTTAGGTCTGTTGCATATGTCTTGGCTCTTATGCTTGATGTGTTATTCAACCTGGACAGAAAGGTGGAACAAGTCTTTGAAATCACTATAGATTTTTCTCTCCACTTTCCGCCTGATTCTTTCTTGCAATCCATCCAATAATTGAGCCATCAATGCTTCTTCATCGTCATTGAGCTTCAGCCTATTCTTTAGTCTCTCAAACTCCTCATAGTATTCCTCCACTGATCTTGTGCCATGTTTAAAAGTACGAAAATGGCGTTGCAAATCTCTATGAAAATAAGGTGGAACAAACTTTTGTCTCATGAGGTCCTTCATGTCGACCCAAGAGTATACGGGTCTCAACCTCCTTCTCCTACGGTCAGGAGCCTCACGATCCCAGTAGATCAGGGCATTATCTGTGAGTTGTGCTACTGCCATGGAGACTCTCCTAGGGTCTGGTTGGTTGTAGTGGTCAAAGATGTGACCATCCTCCTCTCCCAAAGTAGATAGGACTCGCGGTCTACTTTTCCTGTAAAACTTGAAGGTGTTAGTTTGATGTCATGATTGTTTACCCGATTGTAGGCATAGTCATCTCCATCCTCATGATGTCTAGGGGACATTCTTGGTCTTTGGTGGTGACCATATGGCTCGTAGCCATTGCCCTCTTCTTCTAGTTTCCATCGGCCTAGGGTGATAGCTGTGAGGCTGGTGGCCCTCATCTTCATCCGGTTGGGCTCCTCTTATTCTGGCGGTGGCCTTGGGTGGTCAGAACCTTCAACAGGGTCTTGGCCAGCACTCACATGCCTTATGGTCTGGAATCTCACCGGCCTTTCCACACGCTCCAGCCTCTCGCCTATTGATCCGAGTTAGGTTTGGAGTGTGGTGAACATGGCCATCATGGCTTCAGTGACATCCTGATTTCCTCCTTCAGCCATCGTTTGCAACAAGAGAAAATAGGGTTAGTTATTCCTAAGAATTCTTTAGGAGTGGTTTTTTTTATAATAGTAGAAAATTTAAAGAAAAGGCAAATAAAGAAAAGGAAAAAATCTAGCAAAATGAAAAACAATTAATGCGCAAATCTTCCTAGATTTCTAGCCGATTTTCTTTTGATTTTTTTTGGATAATTTTCTTGTTTTTAGTTTTCGATTTAACCTAAACTTAATGGCAATATGCTTTAGTAAAAAGGAAAAAAAAGATGCAATGAAAAAAATGAACCTAAATCCTAGTGATGCACATAGGAGATAGGTTGCAGTCAGTTGTTCTAAGTGATATTTTTTTTAATGTAACTAAACTAAAGCATGAAAGTGAATGAACACTGAAATAAAAGATAGAAACAACCTGGTTTTAGGAGCTTAAGTTATGATACCAAAATGATACAAGCTTTGAATCAAGACCGTAGCACTCTTGGACCGGTTGGAGAAGATTAGGCGAGAAGCTCGGCCTTGGGCTTCTGGAATGGGGTTCTCTTGTGGGTATTGGGTGGTGGGGTGAGGTGAACCACACGAGTGATGGAAAACCTCGTGATAAATCACAACTTAGAAGTTAGGAGTGCTGGTATCAACTAGGGTTCTAAGAGATTAGAGTTTTTATGAGAAAAACTCGTAAGAAAAATGCTCTCTTTATTAATATCAAAAAACTTGTCGAACTACATTGCTGAAGGAGCCTTATTAATATGATCAGCAGCTTTGACCTTCTAGGATCAACCTAAAAAGAAAAGGAAAAGATACAAAAGTGCATAAAGGAAAGATTACAAAAGGGAATAACCGAAAAAGGATATCTACTTAAATGTTCTTGACTCAATAAAATGGAAAACTATTAATTCCTATCCTGCAAAACAGAAAGGCAAATATATAATTGAAAACTTACCTACTTACCATTTGGCCAAAAAATGGAAGGTGGCCGACCTTTGTTACACGCGTTTACTCTTCAATTTGAAGTAGGATTATGAAGTGTTGGGCCTTGATCTCTTTTTCCCTGAGAGCCCAAGTCTCTAGAGTTCTTTGAGATGTTGAAAAGCCCGTGGATTCATACTTGCACTCTTGGCCCAATGTTACTTGTCGTTGATCTTCTAGGATCTTGTCTACCCACAAGCTGAATTTGTGGAAGAGGGCCCTTGTTCTGCTCCTTGTCATGTGTCCTGGTTGCACCACTAGTGTATAGATTTCATCTAGGTTCATGCCTTGAAGCTGGTAGCTGATCTGGTCCGAGTCTCCTTATGTAGAAATGGCCGTGTGATCGCTTGAGCCGGCTGAGCCGTGTGTAGAGCTGGCCGAGTTGCAATCGGAGCCGACCATATCGATTGGTGGGAAGGCGGCATCACCAGCTGATTCAGCGGTGATAGTCACGTCGCCGCCAGTTGGGCCAGAGGTTTGGGCCTCTCCACCGGTAAAGTTGGTCGGCCCGACCCGACTGATCGTAGGGCCAACGGTACCGCTTGGCCCGACAGACTCGCCAAATGGCCTGGCTGTCTCGGGTAGGCCTTCTTGGTCAGCCATTTTGATCTTCTGGCCGGCCAGAGATCTGGTGTCCTCATCAGGTATCGAATCCTCAGGGATGTAAGAATAGCACAATAGGAATGCATGAAACAGTTAAATCTTGGTTGATACTAATTGATTTCTTTTGATTTGTTATCTAATTATATAATTGCAAAGAAATTAAAGACGAGTTAATTCAATAAACAAGAAATATGGACAGTGGGAAGACATTCGATTCGGGGCAATCTTCCTTTGACTAACGATTCCACCATAGGTTTCATTAGATAAACCCCTAAGACTTAGAACAATATCTAATAGGCTGATCCACTCTCATGGTAACAGCCCATTCACTAGCCTATAGACTACAAGTCTTTTGCACAGCAATCTATCGTGTAGTGAATGTTGAGTTCGAGTCTAATCTTATCCACCTATCGTCTTAGACATCAACTATAGTTGGATAAGATACAATAAGGATGTTCAAGCCTGTCTACACATTATTTCTACACTTATCAGGAGCAGAACATTATCGATCTAATCATTAATTAGCTACTTAATTCAATCCCTATCATTAAGCATACCCTAAACATCAAGGATTTGTCATCTAATCTAACTAAACATCAGATTCCCCTAATCTACATTACCCACGATTCCTATAGAAAACTACTCAAACATATTCAATAAAACAATAAGCATAAAGAAGTAAAAGCAAATAAACATATGATAAAAGATAGGGTAGAGAAATCGTTCATTAGAAACCAAGAGTGCAAGAACAAAGGTTGAAACCAATCTCTTCTCTCTCTAAAAACATCCAGAGCAAAAAAAACTAAAATAAATTTATATAAAACTTAGGTTAAAGTGTTTAAGAAGGGTTTATATAGTATCCCAAAAAAATAGGTTTAAAGATGGCCGTCCTTGTGGCATGCACGCGCCTTGCTCTTACCTCATGGCCAAGAAATGGAAGATGGCCGTCCTTGTGGCATGCACGCGCCTTGCTCTTAGTCTTCGACTTGGAGTAGGGTTAGGAATCTTTGGGTCCTGACCTCTCTCGCCACTAAAGCCCAAGTCTCTGAAGTCCCTTGCATTGTTGAGAAGCCTTTGGACTCTTCTTTGCACTTTTGGCCCATTGTCCTTAGTCGATCTTCCTCTAGGAGCTTGTCGACCCATAAGTTGAACTTGTGGAAGAGTGCTCTTGATCTGCTCCTTGTCATTGCTCCTGGTGGCACTACTGGTGTAGAGACTTCCTCTAGATGCATGTCCTGAAGCTGGTAGCTTATCTGGTCCTGAGTTTCTGAAAGAATATTGAGATTAGAGAGGAGAAATGTAAAGAATTGAATCTGGAAACTCAAAGAGAAGTATGAGAAAATGAGAAATGTCTTAGACTTATGGAGAATAATCTCCTAAGAGTTCTATCATACATTGAGTCTATACAGCCCTTTTATAGAGGATTTACAATGTAAACACAAAGGAAAACGAATTCAAACTTGTGGATGAGCTTGAATAGAGGAGGAGCTTGTTAACAACCAATGAGAAGAGAGGGGAAGACCTGCAAACTGTCTTATGAACGTTTGGTGTGCTTACCAAGGTTGTGTGCAGCAAGCATGACTGTTTGGTGTGGTTACCAAGACTGTGTGCAGCATGGACATGTCCTTTTCACCTTGATTCTTCTCCCAAGGCTCTATTTAACCATTTTAATCATGTGGTTAATAATAACTCCCTTCTTTTTCTTTTCCCTTGTTATTCAAACTAAATTTTCGTGCTCACACTTGCCTTGTAGGTCAAGATAGGTCTTATTTGATTTTCCTATGTCAATACTCCCCCTCAAGCTAAAGACTTTGGAATCACCCTAAAGTCTTAAGCTTGGGAACCCAAGGCAACACCTCATTAAAAACCTTATTGAGGAAAACCACTTGGGACAAAACCTTAATAAGGGAAAAAGAGTGTGTTGCTCTTGGATTAGGGGACCTTTGATCATGGATGTGATAAATCAACAAGCCCAAGTTTACTAAAGATTTTCTTACAAACTTTGAGACTTGCTGCCTTTGTGAAGATGTCAGCTAGTTGGTCTTCACTCCTTGTATAACATGGCAGAATGGTTCCATCTTGAACTTTCTCCCTAACCTTATGGCAATCGATCTCTATGTGCTTGGTCCTCTCGTGAAACACTGAGTTTGAAGCTATGTGAATGGCTGCCTGATTATCACAATGGAAGGTGATTGGCCTTGGTTGTTCAATACCGAAGTTTTTCAAGAGCGCTTTGATCCAAGTTACTTCACTTCTCAGCTTTCTCATAGCCCTATATTCTGCTTCAGCACTAGAACATGTTACCACCTTCTGCTTCTTAGTCTTCCAAGTGACTAAGTTCCCACCAATGAAGGTGCAATACCCAGTGGTTGATTTCCTATCCACCCTATCACCAGCCCAATCCGTATCACAATACCCGACAATCTCAGTGTTCCCATTCTTGCCCATCCATATGCCTTGACCAGGAGATCCTTTGATGTATCTAAGGATCTTTTCTACCATGCTCCAATGATATACAGTAGGTTTTTGCATATGTTGACTCACTTGATTCACAGCAAAACACAAGTCTGGTCGTGTGAGGGTGAGGTAGATCAGCTTCCCAACTAGTCTTCTGTACTGAGAAACATCCTTAAATAACTCATCAGCTTTCTCCCCCTTTCCGTTGACCTTGTAGCCATCTTCAAGAGGAGTTTTGGCCGGTTTAGCCCCAAGCTTTCCCGTTTCTGTCAACAAATCAAGAGCATACTTTCTTTGGGATAGAAAGAGCCCTTCCTGAGACCGACACACTTCAATACCCAAGAAGTACTTCAACTCTCCAAGATCCTTGATGTCAAATGATCTGTTTAAGAACGCCTTTGTGGACTGAATTCCTTCCTTATCATCTCATGTGATTATAAGGTCATCCACATAAATCAAGACCGCCACGATTCCTTTGGGGTTTTGACGAGTGAACAAAGTATGATCTGAATGGGACTTTCTGAACCCATTGTCAGTAAGTGTGGAGCTTAATTTGTGATACCAGGCCCTTGGTGACTGCTTCAACCCATATATTGCCTTCCTGAGTCTTAGAACCTGTCCCTCTTTGCAAAGATCTTCAAGGCCTGGTGGTGGAGTCATATACACTTCCTCTTCAAGTTCTCCTTGTAGGAATGCATTCTTGACATCCATTTGCCATAAGTCCCAAGTCAGATTCGTAGCTAGTGAAAGAACAACCCTTACGGTGGGTAGCTTGCCACCGGTGCAAATGTATCAGTATAGTCCTCTCCATATGTCTGAGTAAAACCTCTTGCAAATAGACGTGCCTTGTACCTTTCTATGTCCCCATTGCTCTTGTACTTGATGGTGAACACCCACTTGGAACTTACAGCCTTCTTGCCTTTGGGAAGTTCTTGTATATCCCATGTATGATTCCTTTCCATAGCTCCCTTCTCATCTCTTACTGCATCTAACCATTCTTTCTTGCTCTTAGCTTCTTCATAAGTCCTTGGAATCTGACTTTGTTCAATCTTTCCAAGGAATGCTTGATGACTAGATGGCAAGAGGTCAAGGGAACAAACAGCTTGTATGGGATGAGCCACAGCCTGGTTGTTGTAGAAGACCCTAGTGTTTACCCAATTGGATGGGTCTTTCCTAAGTCTAGTACTCCTCCTTAGTTGCTGAACAGGTGGTTCAGCCTCCTCTACAACCGTTTCCTCTTCCATTTGGTGAATAGGTTCCTCTATACCCACTTCCAAGTCGTCTTGTTCTTGGTTTTGGGCCATAGCTTCTTCTTGGATTGGAGTTGGTTCTTGAGTTACCGCTCCTTGTTCATTCTCTTGGGTATCTTGTGAACTACTTGGGGTTCTTGTTTCTTCTTGTCTTGAATCCTTTGGCACATCATTTCCCAAATGTTTCAAGAGAAACCTCAAACTTGTAGCCAAATCAGAAGGTGACCTTGAGAGATCCTTCAATCCTTCCCAATTTTCTGATCAGAATAGCTTCGTTCTTCTATGAACTTGACATCTCTAGACACATATGTCCTTTTGTTGCTCGGATCATAACACTTATAACCCTTTTGTGTTGTCGAATATCCAAGGAACATACACTTGATGCTCTTTGCCTCCAACTTGTTTCTTAGATCACCTGGAACATACACAAAGCACACCCCCAAATACACGTAAATGATCAATGGAGGGTTTATTTTTATTGAGTACGTCAAATGGGGATATCTCTTGCAAGACTTTGGTTGGAATCCGATTGATGAGGTAGCAAGCAACCAAGACTGCATCTCCCCAAAAACTTTTAGGAACATTGGTATGAAACATCATGGATCTTGCTACTTCCATTAAGTGTCGGTTCTTCCTTTCAGCAACTCCATTTTGTTGTGGTGTGTGTGGGCAGCTAGTTTGATGTAGTATTCCATGTTTGTTTAAGTGAGCTTTGAATCTTTGACTTGTGTATTCCCCTCCATTATCTGATCTTAACACTTTGATCTTGGCATTGAATTGATTAGTAACATAATTATGAAAGTTTATAAATGTCTCATAAACCCTATCTTTTGATGGAAGTAATGTAACCCATGTATATTTCGATTTCTCATCTATAAAGGTCACAAAGTATTTATTCCTATCTCTAGACATGCAAGGTGAAGTCCAAATATCGGAATGTACTAAATCAAAGCGATGCTCATAAATTGTAGACGATTTAGAGAAAACAACACGACAATGTTTGCTAAGGATACAAGCCTCACAAACTGAGTGATCATAAGCAACATTACGCATTATTAAGCTTAAAGCACAAGCATGAGGATGTCCTAATCTAGCATGCCATAAGACATCTTTATTAGCAAAAACACAGGATTTGAAAGCTAAGGAATCCGAATTGCTTGGAGGAGTGTCCTCAAGAACATAGAGCTCATCTTGAGTCCCACCACTTCCAAGTATCTTACCACTCTTAATATCTTGAAAGTAAACATTGTTAGGCCCAAAAGTAACATTGCAATTCAGGTCTTTAGTAGCCCTTTTAACCGAAACTAGATTTGACTTAAACTTAGGTACAAAGAAAGCATTACTTTCTTTATGAAATAGTCTTAATTTTTCGGTTCCTTCAATTGGAATACCCTTACCATCAGCTATAGTTACTTGTCCTAGACATAGTTCAATGTTCTTTAACAACCTAGCATTGCTAATCATATGGTGAGAAGCACTCGAATCCACTACCAACTTATGATCTGGTTTATCAAGCAATTTATGGGAGTAGAGTGTGATGCCGGAGAGTTTTGAGGCATAGGCCTTGATGAGATCCTCCAAGTCACTCTTCTTAACATACTCCATGGATAAATTCTTAGCTAGCTCCCCTCCTTGGTTGGATGAACTTGCCAGTTCAGTCACAACCTTTTGAGAGATGTTAGCCTTTGAATCCTTGAAGCAGTTTGGCTTGAGGTGGGGATGAAGTATCCAGCACTTGTCCTTGATGTGGCCATTCCTCTTACAATGCTCACACATCACACTCTTCCTATCCTCTTGCTTAAACATGCTTTTGTTGGCCATGACTAGTTCTACTTTACCACCAAACAAACTAATGTTGTCTTGCTCCTTTTGAATCCGTGAGCACACCTCTGAAATCAGGGAGTTTTGGCTCTCTCAGGATGGACTTAATCACATCCTTAAAGGCTGGATTGAGGTTGAGAATGAGCCCAAATATCTTGTCTTGTTCCTTCCTTTTATTAAGCACCTTTGGATCCATAGAACTTGGTCTCAACATGTCAAGCTCGGACCATGTTGACTGGAACTTGCCTAGGAATTTTGTGAACTCCATATCCTCTTGGTGTAGATCATTGAGAGTCTTTTTAACCTCATACACACGGCTGAGGTTTGAAAAATCCCCATACACCCTCTTGAGAGTCTCCCAAAGAGACTTGGAGGTTTCACAATGTGAATAAGCTTAAAGAATGGATGGGTCCAATGAACTTTGGAGGAATCCAAGGACTGATTGATCTTCTTGGAACCACCTAGCTTCTTCTTTTCTTGTTGCCTCATCCTTCTTCTCCTTTGGATCATCTATAGATGGAGTATTATCCTCCAAGATGTGATTTCAAAGTCCTTTGCCACAAATGGCTGTCTTGATGGTTCTTGACCATAATGTGTAGTTCAAACCTTTGAGAACTACTGGTATCACCATAGGTTTCAGGCTGGAACTGATTTGAACTGTATCCTCCATTGTTAGGCTTTTAAGAGCTCAAAGGAAGCAGCTTTTATGGTTGAATAAACCTGTGAGTTTTTAGTTTAAAGGCTGAGAGATTTTTGACAGAATTTTAGATTAGAAACTGAGAGATTTGAGTAGAAAAGATGAGAGAATGATCTTATGCTCTGATACCATGAAAGAATATTGAGATTAGAGAGGAGAAATGTGAAGAATTGAATCTGGAAACTCAAAGAGAAGTATGAGAAAATGAAAAATGTCTTAGTTTCCTTGTGTAGAAGTTGAAATGCTCGTGCACTCGGCTGGATCGGCTGTACCGGCTGGACTGTGCGAAGTACTGGCCGAATGCCTTCAGGACCGGCCAAGTTGATTCCGGAGTCGGCGGCATCACCAGGGGGACCGGCGGTGTCATCCACATCGCCACCAATTGTGCCAGAAGCTTGGGCCTCTCCGTCGGCAATGCTGATCGGTCCGGTCCTATTGGTCGAGGTTCCGACGGTACCGCTTGGGCCGGCAGACGTGCCAAATGGCCCGGCTGTCTCGGGCAAGCTTCCTGGCCGGCCAGTCTGGTCTCCTGGCTGGACATACGACCTGATGTCCTCATCATCAAGTGTGGTCGGATGGTGCGCAATCGGACATCCGGTTGGTTGCGATCCTGATCGGATGAGATCCTGATCGATTGAGATCCTGATCGATTGAGATCCTGGTCGTTTGAGATCAGCTGGATGGCCGATCCCGTGCCCTCTAGGAGACTGCTTGGCCATATTTCCATGCTTGATCCTGTCTAACGTCTCACTGTACCTGAAAACATCAAGAAGGTATGCAATATGCAGAAATGCATGCACTGACCTATAAAATACAACGCCAAATGCCAATGAATGTAAATGGGCTGGTAGAATACTTAAAATGTTAATGAAGACACGAAAATGTGGTGAAATGCATGGTGAAACAATGCAAAAACCATGGTTATCAACTTACCTGGTTATTCTTTGTCGTGTAGTTCAGACAATGGCTTTTATGGTTTCTTGTGTGGTACGGCTTGAGACTTTGGATCTTGTTGGCCATCTTTGGGCTGAACTATTGGTTTAGCTCCTGTGTTTCCTTCTAAAGTGTTTGACAACACTTTATTTTCTTTTGTACAATATAGACTCTTGTTTGCCTAACTTTTGTGTTTGACAATGATGTTAGAAGCCATCTTCTTGGTACGGAGTTTGCATGGATCTTCACATAGTATTGTCGGCTAGCTGCTATGTCCCTCACAAACTCATCATACATCAGTTACTTCATTTCGTCTCATGTTGTCTCTGGTTCATCATATTCTAACCATATGTAGACGCCTTGCTCCCAAATCCTAAATGCCTCTTCGGTTAGGGTGTATTCGGCATAGGCTGTCTTTTCTTCCTCTTGAATTTGATTATTTGAAACCAATATTTCATGCCTTGTTCCCACTTTAGATAGGTGTCCGGTCCTTGTTCATGGCCTGAAAATGAGATGTATTCCGGTTCATGATTTTCTTCACCATCCGATTGTTGCTCTCATGGTTCGGCTAGGTGGTACTCGGGCCATTATTCTTCATATTCCGATTCATCACCATAGATTATCCCTTGTTCCTTGTGGTCTACTTCTTCTAGACTACTTGGGGAGTTAGTATGTTCATGCCACAATTCTCCTTCATGGTTTTCTTTTCCATCACCTCCTTGGTAACTTTCTTTTTCTGACCAACTTTCATGGTTCATGTTGTCTTGATCATAGTCCGGTGGTTCTAGTTCAAGTTTTTTTCCTTCTGATTCTTCTTCAAAATCAGTCTCCATATAATCTTTATGCCATGAATCTTTTCCATAGTCACACTCGTTAGTGTGTAGACATTGATCATAATCATTGTTTTAACTATAATCGGTTTATGGTATGCTTATGGTTTCTTTTTCTTCATCATAGTACTCCATCACTAAATTTTGTATCTTGCACGGCAAAAAGAAAAAGTATCAAGTCCAAACCAACAATATGGAAACTTCAATTAATGGAGATATAACAATAACTAAAATAGCAATGCTAATAGGAAATTGATTAAAATGAATATTTCTTACGGATTTGTGATATTTCTTCCGGAAACTAGCTATAAAGACAAACAAAAGGTAATAGTTATCTTTGGTTTTTCTAGTTGAATTATAATTAGGAAAAAAATAATAAGAATATTATATAAATCTTTTTTTTAAAACTTAACTACCAACTAAATTCGGAAATGATGTTTATATTTTTGGTTTTTTTCTCTTGACTGAAAAAAATAAAATAAAAAATATGAAATGCAATTTTTTGTTTTGTTTTTAGATTTATATTAGAAGAAACGACAAGAAAAAAAAAGAAATACAAGAAATAATGCAAATGAAAAATTAAGAACAAAGTTTTTTATTTGTTTTTTTGATAAGATGTAAATAAAAAACTCAAAACAAAAGCATTAAAGATAAATGCTAAAGGTTGAGTTCACACAACATGAGATAGGATCTTTTATCTCTAATACCAAATGATGTAACATTGAGTATCAATCTCACACGCAGTACGGTTAGGACTCGTAATGCCAAAAATCTCTCTTGGCTTAACCGGGCAAGGGAACCAAAAAGAGGAAATTTTGATCAAATCACACAATCAAAAGTGAACAAAGGGAATTTAAATCTATCAAACTAACTTGGTCGTGGTTTCAATAGAGAGAAAGTGAATCACACACTTAGTTTTTAAAGAACAAGAACAAGATTCACATACAAGGCTTTGAAGAAAATACTTTGTATTCGACTTTTTATTTCAATGGTGGTTTACCTTTACAATGAGGTCATGCTGAGCTTATATAGTGCTCATAGCAACGGTCCTAACCTAAAATGATAAAAAGAAATCGTACATTTAAAGTATATAGTCGTTGGCCATTAATGTCTAGTTTTTCCAACAAGAAAAATGTAGATGCTTGTCTATTGAAAACTTAGTGGCGAATGTAAGGTGTGTAGGTACATCATGGATGCTTTGAAAAGTTTTCAATACATATCCAAATTGCAAGGAATAGAGATGTTGCAATCTGAATATATTAAGTGTCATTCGGTCCATATATGATAAGTTTTGGAGAAGAAGGATCCGTCTGATCCTATGGTAGCTGGTGCATGGTAGGTGATTTTAGGCTTCCTTAGGGCTTTAATAATCTCTCATGTACGCCATGTTTTGGTTTGCAAGTGATTAAATTGATTGAATGGTGTAAGTCTAATTTGATTTATGTTATATGAGTATTATGTTCATTAAGAACTATGCATTAAGTTCTTAACTTAAGTGTATATAAAAGTACTTATGAACTTTAATATTAATATTTTTGCTTTAATGGTTGTCATTTGTAATTTTATAACATATACAAAATACTGATTAGAAAAAATATCAAATATATATAATAAAATATAGAAAATACAATAATATTTGTATTGTTTTTAATTCTTAGAAACTACTAAAAATACAAAGCAATTTATTGAAGTCTGCACAATGTTAATTGAAGTCTGTAGAAAGTTGATTAAAGTCTGCATAAAATTGATTAAAATCTGCAGTAATTGACTTAAGTTGTACATGATTTAACCAGAACTCATTGAAAGATGATTGACATACAAATAAAAGTTGATTATAAGTCTGCAAGAATTGATTGAAAATTTATTGATAAGCTAGAGTGATGGGAGGTTGTGATATTAACAATGAAGTCTACACAAGCTAATGTAAATGTGACAAAAACACAAACGAAGTTTGTAATTAGTATGAATTAAGCAAGTGAAGTTTACAATTTGTAACGAAGTTTGCAGCTGAAGTCTACAACTAAATTCTGCAACTTGTATTGAAGTCTGTCCATTAGAGCTTGCAAAACCATCAATTTGATTAATGTAAAACTCAAAAATTTCTAAAAACTCAAAAACAACCACCAAAAGTTATAAAACCACCATAAATCTCAAAACAATCATTAAAAATCTTAAGACAACTATTAATCTTAAAACAACCATTAAAAAACTTAAAACCACTATCTAGAACTTTAAAACTATCAAAAATCTTAAAAAAATCACTAAACAACAAAATTACTTTTTTAGATTTTTTAACTTTCTTTTTCAAATATACAAAAAAAAGAAGATGATAAAAAATAATAAGATAAGAAAAAAATGAGAAACAATATTAGGAAACAACAAAACATTTAACAAACAAAAATCTCTAAAACCATAAAAAGTTTTAAAAAACTAGTAAAAACAACAAATTTACTTTTTTCTTAAAAATATTTTGACTTACTTTTCCATATCTACAACAAGAGAAAATGAGATGAAATTTGCAAACTTCGTTTACAAGTTGTAATGAAGTTTGTAGTTAAAGTCTACAACTTGTAATGAAATATGCAACTGAAATCTGTAACTTTTAATAAAGTCTGTAATTCAAAAAATCATTGATTCAAAAGCCAATGTAAAATTTAAAAATTACAAAAAACTCAAAAACAACCACCAAAAAGTTGTAAAACCACCATAAATTTCAAAACAACTATTGAAAATCTTAAAACCACCATCTCAAACTTTAAAAACCATAAAAAAACTCAAACAAAACACTAATAATACCAAAATTATTTTTTAAAATCTTTTGACTTCCTTTTTCAAATCTCTAATAACAGAAGACGATAAAGAAAATAAGAAGATAAGAAAAAAATGAAAAAAAAATATTAGAAAATACAACAAAATATTTAAACAACAAAAATTTGTAAAAGCACAAAAAAATAAAAAACTACTGAAAACATCAAATTTTTTACTCTCTTTTTAAATCCCTTAAATTATTTTTCTAGATCTAAAACAAGAGAAATGAGAAACAATGATGATTGTAAACCAAGTCTAGAACTTGTAATGAAGTCTGTAGTTGAAGTAAAGTCTAGAACTTGTAATGAAGTCTAGAGTTGAAATAAAATCTACAACTTGTAATAAAGTCTGCAACCCGAAAAAACATCGATTCGAAAATCAATGTAAAACTCAAAAACCAATGTAAAACTTAAAAATTGTGAAAAACTCAAAACAACCACAAAAAAGCTATAAAACACCATACATCTCAAAACAACGTTTGAAAATCTTTAAAAACTATCTAAAATTTTAGTAAACATTAAAAATCTCAAAACCACTAAAACAACAAATTTACTTTTTATAAATCTTTTAACTTTCTTTTGCACATATCTACAACAAGAGAAGATGAGAAATAAGATAAGAATATGAGAAAAAGATTAGGAAACAACAAAACATCTAAAAAACAAAAATCTTCAAAACTACAAAAAACTAAAAAAGTACTAAAACATTAAACTTACTTTTTTAGAAAAGAACATGAGAAGAAAAGAAGAAGAGAAAAGAGGGAAAAATAACAAAGAAAAGAAGATTTACTTTGTAATCATTTTTTGGAGGATGGAGGCTTTCACTTTTTTAGATGAAATTATGCTAGTATTTTAGGATTACCTTCTTTATATACAAAAAGCAAAATTTTGTTATGTTAAAAACTGTAAATTTGGTTATGTTAAATTTAAGTTACGATTTGTTTAAATTTTTGGTTTGTACAGACTTCCCAAGAAATATAGCTTTATCGTTTTTACAAAGCAAAATTCTCTATAAGTCTGCTTTGTAAACCAAATACAAAGTAGATTTCCCGAGAAATCTGCTTTGTAATTTTGTTAGGTTAAACTAAAATTTTGATTTGGTGAAATTTAATTTAATAGAACCGAAATTACAAAGTAGTCTTCTCGGGAAGTCTGCTTTGTATTTTCGTTACAAAGCAGACTATCCGAAAAGCCTGCTTTGTAATTTCGGTTCATTTAAATTAAATTTTGAGTTTGGTAAAAATTTGGTTTGTGTAGATTTTTCATGCATTCTGCTTTGTATTTTGTTTACACAACATACTTCCGGTGAAATTTGCTTTTATTTCGTCTACAAAGCAGATTTTCCGAGAATTCTTTTTTGACCGGTTGATTAAGTTTCGGTTTGTGCAGACTTTTTGAGAAGTTTGCACAACCATAAACTGTAAATCGAATGAAACCGATTTATTTGGGTATAATTTCCAGTCTGTGCAGACTTTTTAAAAAAGTCTCCTTTATATTTTTACGGCAGACTTTTCGAGAATTATGTGAAATCCTAAACCCTAAATAATCATCTTTACTAAATATGCGAAAATTTTATTAAAAAATAGATGAATATGGTAAAGATATGTAAATAAATACATACCTCAAATAATTTTCCCTTAAAATTGTAAATATAAACTTTCAAATTTATCACATGATATTTCAGATTCTAACATGAATTCTCTACACAAACCTCAACTATTTAAATCTATAACACATAACAATAAAAACTATCAAACATGTGATACCATTAGATCAAATCTAATCCCCTTATTTTTGAATTCAGTATAACTTTTATTTATTATGATGTGAATATAAATTTTATTAATAACATTTTTTGAAATTTATATATTTCATTATTTTAATTTGATTTAGGTAATTTATTAACAAAACAGATTTTCCAAGAAGTCTGCATTGTTTTTGTATATAAAGCATACTTCTCGAGACGGTCATAGACTTTACAGAGACTATAACGTATTTGACATTTTCTATATTATTTTTATGTCAAAAAGAGGATTTTGTAATTTTACTATTCTTATGGGTTACTTTTGTAATATAGTTTTCATAGAAGTTAATTTTGCATTTGCAGACAAGTTTTGAACTATTTTTATTAATTCTTCCTTGATGATATGAATAATTTTATTTATTACACTAAAACTATGATTTTATCAATTTTTTATAATATAAAATTTATTTATTATTTATTATATTTTAGAGTTAATAAGTTATATAGACCAAAATTTATGAGAAATTAGGGAAATGATCAAAACTTTCAAAAAAAACTATTTGTATTGTAGCGCGCACGACGTCAATTACCAAAAACACCCTCGTAGATGCCACCTCAAGCTGACAGCAGCTGACATCTACAATGTTAAATCTGACAGAATAGCTTATTGTTCATCGTAGGCGATATTTGAGAAGATATCGCTGACAAAAGCATTTAATAGAGTATTTTAATTAGATTTGGAAATATATATATAGCAGTTGTATGTATATGTTATAAGTGAACTTAACGAAGTATATAAACCTTTATGTACAGAAAAATAGACGCCATTGTTAACAGAGGTGAGAGCGATTAAGAAAATCTGGGATAGGCAGCAAGCAGAATATCAAGATCTACAATACATTACAAATCGGTACGTTGTTTGATGAAATATTAATCAAATATTGGAGAGAAATCTATGAAGCTTTGAATGTTGTTTAGAATAGTTTTTAGTTTTCATAAATGTTGTCATTAAAAGCATTTATGTCCAGTTGAATATTCTCTACTCTGAATTTCTGATCTTTTTTTGGTAGTTTGTTTTTGTTTTGAAGTTTGTTATGCATATTACAAGTGATTCTTTTTCTTGATATTTGCACAGTAGTGTTGATGCTCTTCCTGTCAAAGTTTTAACCGTTAATATTGTCATGTAACGGGAAAATATATTTTTTCGATAATAATGTAAGATGCAGGAATGGTTCGGCTTGTAAATCTCGTACGCAGTGTTTGGGAGAGAGGTGAGGATGGTGGTTGGTATTTTAGGAGTGATACAGGAGCCATAAACTACGGTTTAAAGCTCCAAAAAATGAAACCTACTCGTCCCTGGTGGTTATGGTCAGACGACGTTATGAAGTAGACAACCATACACCAGTAGTTTTAACATATAAAACTCTAGAGTGGTTGTTGGTGTGTAGTGATGTCCAGGGTCCTCCAGTTGATATATCAAATGATGAGGATGTGAAAAGTTTTATGTCGGAAAGACTTCAGGCAGAAAAAGTGACTTTGTGTGTGACTGTGGGATTGTATCAAGTAGAGAGGTACAAGTTCTTCAAACGAGGTAAATTTTTTGGTGGTGCAAAATCAAACGTGAATATAGCCGCTTTACATCGGTTGGAAAAATCTTTGGACGAGCAAACAATAGATCACCGCGGTAACAAATTATTTACTGGATATACAATATATTACCGGTTACCCATGCGATTTCACGTAACGATTGTTCTGTGTTTAGATTTAATAGCAGGAGGAGTTATACATGCAAGCCAAAAGGTTTTGGAAGAATTATATACACCGGAACAGATGGTTGTGATAGCCAAAATCCATAATCTTTTAAGTGGAAAAGTAACCGGAAATGATATCATACATCCTGTAGCAGATAACCAATCATCCTCTAGCTTATCTAGTGAATTCTACAACATGGATGATATCCCAGCAGTTGGTAATGATGAAATCATTCGTTTGGATGAAGATGATAGTAATACATCAGAAAGTATGGATATCGTAGTTCCTAACAATGACGATGAAGGTCAGATCTCTCAAAATTTGCATCCCCTCTATAACTCATTATATTATCTTGTACATATTGGATATGAAATCATGAGCTTGATTATTTGCGTTTCATTGAATTGAATACATGTTTTTGTTGTAGCTGAAGTTAGTGGTGTTGGAAACAGTTCGAACATAGAACCCCAAACAATAATTCCAGCAACTACAATCGATAAACAGAAAGGGAAAGTTTTTCAAGAGTATTTCAATTTGGAAATAGGACAATCAAGTGGGCAGAACAATTTCTCGGTAGAAGACATCGAACCGGTGGATGATTCCCCTTCTGAAGGTGTGTATCAGAAAATGAATTTTTTTATTAAATAATGTTGAAAACAATTATATAATGTTACGTAATATCATCTATAACGGATACTATTAGGGTTAGTCTGCTATTGCACATAGTTTTCTGTATATGGTAAGTTAGTCGTGTATATTAAACGTTAACAGGAAAAAAATTGTTTCAGAAATGTGCAGACCGTTAATTAGTAAATTGTTTACTGTAATAACCTCGATTAACGTGTTCTGAATTTGTTATCCATACAGGTGATTGTTTTCAGAACAGTGTGGGTGATGTTTATGTTGGAATGATATTCCACGATCAAGACGCATTCAAAATGCAAATGAATTTATATGCAATCAACCAGAAACTCCATTACCGTACCACACGATCTAACCCACTGAGGATAACACTCAAATGTAATGGACGAGGATGTCCATGGCATGTCTATGCCGCAAAGGTAGCTAGTTGTGGTTGGTTCCAGGTTAGAAAAGCTAAACTTGATCACATGTGTACAGTGGATGAAAGAGGTGGATACCAATGTTTAGCAGCATCATTAGTGATTGGGGGAATGTTGAGACAAGGTTTAATGGTCGTAGTGCAGGACCACGCCTGATGAGGGCAACAGATCGTATGGCCGGCTAGGAGATCAATCTGGCTGACTAGAGTGCTTGCCCGAGACAACCGGGCCATTTGGCGCGCCTGCCGGCCCAAGCGGTACTAGTGGGCCTACGACCAGCCGAGCCAGACCGATCAATCTTTCCGGCAGAGAGGCCCAAACCTCCAGCCCAAGTGGCGGAGACATGGATGACACCGCCGGCCCAATTGGTGACACCGCCGGCTCCGGGATAAACTTGGCCGGCTCCGATGACCATACGGACAACACCTCGCACAGCCCAGCCGGTACAGCCGATCCAACCGATTGCACCACCATTTCATCATCTACACAAAGAGACTCGGACCAGATAAGCTACCAGCTTCAAGACATGCATCTAGATGAAGTTTCTACGCTAGTGCAGCAATGACAAGGAGCAGATCAAGGGCGTTCTTCCACAAGTTCAGCTTGTGGGTCGACAAGCTCCTAGAGGATGATCGACAAATGACATTGGGCCAAGAGTGCAAAGAAGAATCCAAAGGATTCTCAATAATGTAAGGGACTTCAGAGACTTGGGCTTTAGTGGCAATAGAGGTCAGGGCCCAAAGATTCCTAACCCTACTCCAAGTCGAAGACTAGGAGCAAAGCGCGTGCATGCCACAAGGTCGGCCACCTTCCATTTTTTGGCCGAAAGGTAAGAAAGGTAAGTTTTCAAATTGTATACTTGCCTCTTTCTGTTTTGCAGGGTAGGATTTAGATTGTTTACATTTTTGAGTCAAATACATTTTAGGTAGAAGTCCTTTTCGGTTATGCACTTTTGTAAGTTTTTCATTTGTGCACTTTTGTAAGTTTTCCATTTCTTTTCTTGAGTCGACCCTAGAAGGTCAAGCTGTTGAGCATATTAATAAGGCTCCTTCCAGCATTGTAGTTCGACAACCTTTTTGATAATTAATAAAGATCGAATTTTCTTTCTACATGTTTTTCTCTCAAGAGACTTGTGCGCTTAGAACCTAGTCGAGACCAACCGTCCTAGCTCTAAGTTTATGATTTTTCACGAGGTTCATCACCACTCATGTGGTTCACTTCACCCTTCCATCCATTACCAAACAGAAAACCCCCATCCAGAAGCCTAAGGTTGAATTTCTCACCTAATCTTCTTCAAACAGCCCACACGCGTATAGCTTTGATTCGATGCTTGTATCATTTTGGTATCAGAGCTTAAAGCTCCTAAACCAGGTTTTTTTTATCCTTTAATTAGTTTTGTTTCTAGTTCTTGCATTAGTTTAAGTCGCATTCAAGAAAAATCAAAAAAAATTTTATCAAAACTCAAACCGAGTGCATCTAGATTCTATGTGCATCACTAGGGGTTAGATTCATTATTGCATTGCAAATTTCGTCTTTTCTTTTTGTTTAAAGCATATTTCCATTCCTCATTAAGTTAAATTAAAAAGCCAAAACAAAAAAATAGAAAAGTACCAAAAGAAATCGACCAAAAAACAGCTAGCACTAGTTAATAGGTAGTTTCTATTTTTCTAAACTTTACATTTTTCAAATTTTTCATTTTTTCCCAGTTTTCCTTTTTGCATTTTTCAAATTCTCCTATAAAAAGAAAATCCTCCTAATCAACTTACGAGCAAAATAACTTGTGTTTCTTTCTTGTAGCACAATGGCAGAAGGAAATCAGGATGCAGCTGAGGCCATGATGGCCATGTTCACCACCCTCCAAACATAACTCGCATCCATCGGCGAAAGGTTGGAGCGCGTGGAAAATTCGGTGAGATTCCAGGCCATACGGCACGTGAGGGCTAAGCAAGACCGTGCTGAGGGACCTGAACACCCTAGGACATGACACGAACAGGAGGAGCCCCAACCGGTTAGAGATGAAGACACGCAACCTCACGGCTATCACCCTAGACCGAGAGGGTCTCCACGGCAACCAGAAGCAGAAGGCGATGGCTTCGAGCCATATGGTCATCACCAGAGACCAAGAATTTCTCCTAGACATCATGAGGATGGAGATGAATACGCCTACAACCGGGTAACTCATCCTGGTATTAAACTCAACACCTCATAGTTTTGTAGGAAAAGTAGACCCCGAAGCCTATCTAGATTGGGAGAGAAGGATGGATCACATCTTCGATCACTACAACCAACCAGGCCCTAGGAGAGTCTCCATGGCAGTAGCACAACTCACGGACAATGCCCTCATCTGGTGGGATCGTGAGGTTTCTGACCAAAGGAGGAAACGATTGAGGCCCGTAGACTCATGGGTCGACATGAAGGATCTCATGAGACAAAGGTTTATTCCACCTTATTTCCATAGACATTTGCAACGATGTTTTTGTACTCTTAAGCAGGACACCAGATCAGTAGCGGAGTACTATGAAGAGTTTGAGAGGCTAAGGAACAGGCTAGAGCTCAATGACGATGAAGAGGCATTGATGGCACAATTCTTGGATGGACTGCAAGAAAGAATCAACCGCAAGGTGGAAAGGCAAATCTACAATGACTTTAAAGACTTGTTCCACCTATCTGTCCAGGCTGAGCAGCACATCAGGCATAACAGCCAAGACATCCGCATCAAGCCTAAGATGCCTTGGGCACCAAGCAATAGCCCCAAGCCCGTAGACAAAGGCAAGAGCATAGAGATCAAGTCACGGTTTAAGAGCAAGCCTCCTGAGCCAACCCGTGACCAGAGAGAACCTAGTAAGTCCTCTAACTCTCAAAGATCATGTGACATCACTTGTTTCAAGTGTAGGGGTCGCGGACACATCTCAAGGAGTGCCTAAACAACCGGGTCATGCTGATTACAGAAGCTGGAGAGTATGAATCCCAAGATGAAGAGGACTATGAACCAGAAGGAGAATACGGTGACATTGAGTACCCTGATGTGGGGGAAGTACTGGTCACTAGACGCATTCTCAGTGCAATGGTAGATCCCTCAGAGACCATTCAAAGGGAGAACATCTTCCACAGCTGGTGTATCAAGGGCAAGGTATGTAACCTCATCATAGATTGTGGTTCTTGCACTAACGTTGCTAGAGCATATATGGTGGATAAGCTAGGTCTAGAGAAGACAAGGCACCCTCGCCATATAGACTGAGATGGCTCGATGACAATGTGGAGCTCAAGATCCATGAGCAAGTAACTGTGCCATTCATTGTGGACAAATACCAAGACCAAGTAGTGTGCGACGTGGTGCTAATGCAAGTTGGCCACCTTCTGCTAGGAAGGGCATGACATTTTGATAAGGAGACCAGACATGATGGTCGAACCAATCTCTATACCTTTGTGCACAACAAGAGAAAGGTCAGCCTAAATCCTCTCACACTTGCCCAGGTACATGAGCTACAACAACCAATGAGTAAGGAAAAGAAACTCATTAAATCCAATTTCCTTATTCAACCAAGTCATGTCCGGAGAGCTTTAGCCTCGAAGGATTTAATGTTGCTAATGGTCTTTAAGGAGATTTTGAGTGTAGAAAAGGAACAGGTAAAGCTACCTCCTAAAGTAGCAGCTCTCCTCAACAAGTTCCAGGATGTTTTTCTAGAGGAGATACCAGCAGGCTTGCCTCCCCTACGCGGCATAGAGCACTAGATCAACCTCGTGCCCGGAGCAGTCCTGCCTAACCGGCCAGCCTACCGGATGAGTCCAGAGGAGTCTAAGGAGCTTGAAAAGCAAGTTAAGGAGCTCCTGGAGAGAGGCTATGTTTGAGAGAGCCTCAGTCCATGTGCCGTACCAGTGTTGCTAGTGTCCAAGAAGGATGGGACTTGGCGAATGTGCCAGGACTGCCGAGCAAACAACAACATCATAGTCAAGTACTGGCATCCGATACCACGGCTGGATGACATGCTAGATGACCTAAGTGGAGCCACGGTCTTCTCCAAGATAGATCTCAAGAGTGGATACCACCAGGTCAGGATGAAGGAAGGTGATGAGTGGAAGACTGCTTTCAAGACAAAGCAAGGGCTCTACGAGTGGACAGTCATGCCATTCGGCTTGACTAATGCCCCAAGCACCTTCATGCGCCTTATGAACCAAGTTCTTAGGGCGTACATCAGTAAGTTCGTTGTAGTTTACTTTGATGACATTTTAGTTTACAGTAAGTGCTTAAGGGATCACCTCACACATCTTAAGTTGGTACTTAAAACCCTTCGACAAGAAGAGCTTTATGCCAATCTCAAGAAGTGCATCTTTTGTACTGATAAACTTGTCTTATTAGGTTTTGTTTTAAGTTCACAGGACTTACAGGTTGATGAAGAGAAAATTCGAGCCATACAAGAATGGACAACACTGAGCAACATCAGCCAAGTGAGGAGTTTCCACAGTCTGGCCAGCTTCTACAGAAGGTTCGTGTCCAACTTCAGTAGTATTGCCTCACCATTAACGGCAGTAGTCAAGAAGAACGTGGGATTCAGCTAGGGAGAAGCTCAGGAGAAGGCATTCCAGGCCCTGAAGGACAGCCTTACGCATGCACCAGCGCTAGTCCTATCCGACTTCAACAAGACGTTTGAAGTGGAGTGTGATGCCTCTGGAATAGGCATAGGAGCAGTGCTAACCCAAGGAGGGAGGCCAGTGGCATACTTTAGTGAGAAGTTAGGTGGTGCCTCACTCAACTACCCCACCTACGATAAGAAGCTCTATGCCCTAGTCCTAGCATTGGAGACTTGGCAGCATTACTTGCTGTCCAAGGAGTTTGTGATCCATACTGATCACAAGACTCTCAAACACCTCAGAGGGCAAACCAATCTCAAGAGGAGACATGCCAGGTGGATGGAGTTCATAGAGACCTTCCCGTACGTCATCAAGTACAAGAAGGGCAAGGACAATATGGTACCCGATGCACTATCAAGGAGGTTTGCTTTGATATCCACCATGGAGGCAAAGGTCTTAGGATTCGAGCATATCAAGGACCTATATAAGGATGATCCTGACTTTGCTGAGAGCTACAAGGAGTGTGGCACAGGGAGTCATGGCAAGTTTTACATCCACGAGGGATTCTTGTTCCGAGAGAGAAGGTTGTGCATACCACAAGGATCGTTACGGGAGCTTATCATCCGAGAAGCTCATGGAGGAGGACTCATGGGCCACTTTGGTGTCGACAAGACACTAGCAGTGGTCAAGGAGCACATCTACTGGCCACATATCAAGAGGTCAGTAGAAGTCCATTGTGCAAGGTGCATCACTTGCAAAAAGGCGAAGTCCCGAATCCACCCTCACGGGTTGTATCTCCCTCTGCCCATACCTACTCATACATGGGTGGACATCTCAATGGACTTCGTTCTAGGTCTGCCCAAAATCAACCACAAAGATGCTATCTTTGTAGTGGTTGACAGATTCTCCAAGATGGCACATTTCATCTCATATGCCATGTCAATGATGCCACGCAAACAGCCGAGCTGTTCTTTAGGGAGATAGTACGGCTTCACGGAGTGCCAAAGACCATCGTGTCAGACAGGGACACCAAGTTCCTCAGCCACTTCTGGAGGACCCTCTGGAGGAAGCTAGGCACGAAGCTGCTCTTCTCTACCACCTGCCATCCTCAAACCGATGGCCAAACTGAAGTAGTCAACCGGACATTGTCGACTCTTCTCATGACTACACTAGGGAAGAACCTCAAGACTTGGGTGGAGTGCCTACCATTGATAGAGTTCGCATACAACCGAGCCGTGCACTCTGTAACCAAGAAGACCCCTTTTGAAGTAGTCTACGGCTTCAACCCCCTAACACCCCTGGAGCAAACGCCACTGCCACCAGCAGAGATGACTAACCTCAACGGAGCATCCAAAGCGGAGTTCATCAAGCGGATACACCAGAAGGTAGCAGAAATTTTGGAGAAGAGGACCGGGCAGTACGTGACCCACGCCAACAAAGGGAGAAGGGAGGTGATTTTTCAACCAGACGATTGGGTGTGGCTACACCTACGACATGAGAGGTTCCCCAACCTAAGGAGTTCCAAGCTGGCCCCAAGAGCAGATAGACCATTCAGAGTACTGGAGACGATCAACAACAACGCCTACCGGATCGAGCTTCCAGGTGAGTTCAATGTGTCTAACATATTCAACGTAACTAAATTAGCTTCTTTCCTTGCAGATGAACCAGTTTTGAGGCCAAAACCTACTGAACCAGTTTTGAGGCCAGGAGATCAATCTGGCCGACCAGAGTGCTTGCTTGAGACAGCTGGGCCATTTGGCGTGCCTACCGGCCCAAGCGGTACCACCGGGCCTACGACCAGCCGGGCCGGACCAATTAATCTTTCCGGCGGAGAGGCCCAAACCTCCGGCCCAACTAGCGGCGATGTGGATGACACCGCCGGCCCAATTGGTGATGCCGCCAGCTCTGGGATCAACTTGGCCGGCTCCAATGACCATACGGACAGCACCTCGCACAGCCCAGCCAGTACAACCGATCCAGCCGATTGCACCAGCATTTCATCATCTACACAAAGAGACTCGGACCAGATAAGCTACCAGCTTCAAGACATGCATCTAGATGAAGTTCTTACACCAGTGGTGCCACCAGGAGCAATGACAAGGAGCAGATCAAGGGTGCTCTTCCACAAGTTCAGCTTGTGGGTCGACAAGCTCCTAGAGGATGATCGACAAAGGACATTGGGCCAAGAGTGCAAAGAAGAGTCCAAAGGCTTCTCAACAATGCAAGGGACTTCAGAGACTTGGGCTTTAGTGGTAAGAGAGGTCAGGGCCCAAAGATTCCTAACCCTACTCCAAGTCGAAGACTAGGAGCAAGGCGCGTGCATGCCACAAGGTCGGCCACCTTCCATTTCTTGGCAGAAAGGTAAGAAAGGTAAATTTTCAAATTATATACTTACTTCTTTCTGTTTTGCAGGGTAGGATTTAGATTGTTTACATTTTTGAGTCAAAGACATTTTAGGTAGAAGACCTTTTCGGTTATACACTTTTGTAAGTTTTCCATTTGTGCAATTTTGTAAGTTTTCCATTTGTTTTCTTGAACATATGTACCACATTTATATCCGTAATTAATTTTGATATCAGGAACATATGTCAATTATCTGGTATAAACTCAGGTATCATGTAATACAACCGAATATCGGGAATATATGAGCATTTGCAAGCAATGTACTTGACATATATATATGTGCAGAAATTTTTAAAATTATTGCGGGGATTTGTAGTTTGCAATGCCTTGCTGAATTATTGACAATTTTACATGTATATCATAAAACAAAGCATTGCGCTTGTGTCTTGTATCTACAACACAACATACAAACAATATTTAACAAGAAACACCTAGGATACCTTGTATCCAAGGCAGCACGAGCTTATAGTTTGCCAAAGTTTTACTCCCACTTCAATGAGATTAAGAAAACCGACATTACATGTGTTGGATACCTAATAGATATTTGACTAGAGCACTGGACAAGGTCTCACTTTAATGGCCTGCGATACAACATAATGACAAGCAACATCGTAGAATCCTTGAATGCAGTTCTGAGTGAAGCATGTGGTTTCCCGATAATATCTCTAGTTGAGTATATAAGGTCAACACTTACATGCTGGTTCAGTAAGAGGCAAGAAAGATCATCATCCATTACCAGTCTAGTTACCCCAAAAGTTGAAGAAATAATTGGAAAACATTTTGAGGTATCAACGGGATTCGAGATACATCGAATCAATAAAAATAAATTTGAGATGCGTACGAAACTCGGTGGTTCGTACCACGTAGATCTTTTGGAAAAAAAAATATTCTTGTTGTGAGTTCCAGATTCTAAAGATTCCTTGCTCTCATGCTGTTGTTGCTGCTGTGCATGCGAAGATAAAGGTTGATACACTTGTGTGTATCAAGTTAACATCAGATTTTTGGAAAATGGCATATAACAGTAGTGTGTATCCAGTGCCTGAGTTGATTAACACACCGGGGGTGAATGACCCTCTGATGGATATCAAGGTGCCCCCATGGACGACTACGCAAACAAAGAATATTCTCAAGAGGGGAATTTCGAGTAAGTATTATCTGATAAATTCAATCTTAACATATATCAATCCATATAACATGAACATATGGAATCACCTATATATCACACTAGTTATATGATATTTTACTTTGTAATTTCAAGGAGGAGTTAGAAGATGACTAACGATATGTGGAAGGTGCGGTGGCTTCGGTCATAACCGAGCCACATGTAAAATGCCTATATGAAATGACTAAGGGATTGGAAGAGCAAATGGGCATAAGTTATAAATATTTTGGGACGGTTGTTAATGCGTTATTTTCCCCTTGTTTTATATTAACGTAAAACACAACTTGTTAGCCGTAGTATCTTTTGTAATGCCCTGGACAAATAAATAATGAATGCACTTCCATAACGAAAATAAAAACTCTAAACATCTTTGATTAACACAAATTTCATTTCAACATCAATTAGATGAAACAAGTGGTACATGTAACAACTCTTGTACCATACTACTTAGAAATTGTTGATAAGTTTTGGAAACATGAAAAAAAGCTTTCGTAAATAACAACTTGTACATAATAATACTACTTGTAACAACTACAACATACCATACCCGGATACATACATAAGTAGCAAACATACAAAATGAAACTAAGATCCAAATAGTTTTACACGCAATGTGGAAGAAACAGTAAAAAGAGTCCAGAAATGTGAAATCAGAGATACAACAAGTTAAAGTTATGAAATTTCAATGATGTCGACAAACTCCTCGAAGAACATAACAACAACTTTTTGAGATTCAGATGATATGGAATCAGGTTTGATGTTTTTACATGCTTAAAATCCACTAATGGAATGAGCATGCATCAACAATAATGACGTGACTGCTGAGTCCACATATATACCATTCTGAGGAATGCCTCTAGGTCTCACGATAGCATATGTCTTAGTATGTGACAACATATTTGTGAAAGCAGTCCTCTTCAATAGGTAAGGAATCATCTGAGCTATCATGCTAATATCTTTCTTAACCAAACTATCCGAACGGAAAGAGATATTGCAGTCAAGAACATACACCGTGTTGACAGGCGAGTCAACACAAACACTGACCCAATGTTTTTTATCAAGGTTGAAGGGGAAATACAGCCTTGGGGGAGTATTTGGATTGCTCTCCAATCTGAAATATACGAAAATGTCATCACCAAACATAAAATGTGCCATATCTTTGGTTGTAAGATGGGCAAACTTGGAATGGTGTTTCATGAGCAGCGACACAAAGTTGGTGTAGGAATAACACAGTCTGCCCTGGACTTTGCTCTCTGTTGTACATAAGTTGTGACAAATGCATTAAAGCATCAAACATCTGTACAAATTGCAAAAAAACAGGTTAGATGACACATAGGGTAACAAACTTTTTCAATCACGCATTGTGATAATACTTACTTTAGGAGACATTAGTTTCATTCTCTCAGCTATGTCGACAACATCTTTGTTTGTAACTGTGATGCCTTTGGGCAGATAAATCGAACTACACAAAAATGTAACCAGTTATCATTTCAAATTCTGCACAATACCTTACTTTAACAGGAACATTCATAAATCAAGAATTAAAAATGGTATCCGCAATTGAATAGATTGTTAGTTATTTTATAAAATTTCTGATAAACTTACAGTTTCTTCTTGAGTAAAGTATGAAGTTTGACAAATTTTGTTGCATAGTCGAGGTCAGGATCATATCGGATTGGTTGTGGATCTTGTGGCACTGCAATCAACCGTTTGTCACATTCAAAATTCTTGAGAACATTCGGGGTTGTCCTCTGCCTTTTGCTTTTGCGAAGCTCCTGTTCCTCATCATTTGTGGTATCTTCTTTGTTTTCATCTTCCTTCTTTTCTTCGTTATCCCCGACATCATCGCCATCAGATGCCTGTGGATTATCCTCTAAGGTATCAGTACCATCGGCTTTGTTTACCTCTTCCTGCGAAAGTCTAAGAGAGAACGACGACATGGTAGATCGAAAAGCCGCATCATCGATATGAGTGGACTCAGAATACTGTTACACATTATTAGTTAACAATAATTTACATCTTAATAATGAAAAAAGAACAACATTTGTAGAACATACCAACACATTTTCATCTCGAAGTTCAGGAATTTCCTCTGTAGGTAAATTATTAGTTAGAGTTGCCGACATTCACGACATGGACATCATCAACATTGTTCAGTTCTTCAACATTGTCATCATTGACCTATAACTCGAAGTACAAACAATGTTAAAAATATACATTGGTAATGATTAAAATATCTAGAACTATTAGAAATGGAAGTAATCAAACTCGGATAAGAAATGAGGTAGTGCATTATAATTATGCATAGAGTAGTGTAACTGATAGCAATAGTCGAACTGTATTCGTGAGTAAAGGGTTAAAAAAATTTTAAGACTAACCTCGTTCAATCCATCTTGATTGAGGGAACCAAGGACTCCATTAATTGCATCCGATGCATCAGACTCCACCCCCGTTATAACAATAAAGGGATCCTTAGCAGACATTCCCTCTCCCGGACAGGGAACATTTGACGTTCCTGGGATATTATTAACGTTAGCAGTGAATAGTTGATGGGTTGTATGAGTATTTACTGATGAAGATTTGCCAATAACCTGACGAATAAAACTAAGAACTGCGTCCTACTTCTCGGTAATCTTTTGATCAATAAACATCTCAACAGATTCCTGAAGTTTCGTAATTGACGCGTCTAACTTCTTAAAATTGGCGACAAATTTGTTGAGCTTCGTATCAATAGCGGTAAAATGGTCACGCAATTTTGAAGTTACGAAATCAGCAGCAATACGCGGATCGTTCGAAGTACGAGATGGCGCCTTAGTAGAAGAATGTGGATGAGCAGGTTAAGATAAATTAACTCTCTCCTTCCGCTTATCCTTCTTGTCTTTCTCTTCCATCTCCTTCTTCTCCATTTCTTCACTCCGCAACTTATTCAGCTCATCCTCCGTTGTCCCTCCAGAGAACATATATTTCTCAAATTGAAAATTATTCGATATCAACTTCACCATGTTGTTGACCTTCTCATTGTTCTCATCATCGGACCACACCAAATCATCCTTTTTTATTGTCATACCCCCATCTTCAGGTATAATGCTAAACACTTCAACCTACAAACAACAACATATATTAAGAATCTGATTAGCATGTAATAACATCTATACCCAAAAAAAGATTGGGGATTCATCATAAAAAAATCTTTGTAAGTGAAAACAACAAAAATATTAGAGAAGTTTAAGAAATATTGGAAAATATTATGAGAATTCGATATTATCGGTTAACATAATAAACGATATTGTAGCTGTTAAGAAAAATAATATCGGTTAACACAAGAATGTTAACATCGTTAGCATATGAGTTAGCATGAACATCGCATATCTCAAAGTATAACACCTACATATATCAGAACTTGTAATATGGAAAATTCCATGTTAACCAATTTGTTAATAGTACTTTTGTTTAATACCCGATACTCAAAACGTAATTCCCACTAGAATTATGTGGGTATACAAACTTGTGGTCCACGAATTATGGTATAGGAAAACATAAGAGAGGATGTCGAAAAATTACCTGGCATTCCTCATCCAGCAACCTCGCATGTCCAGGGCTAAGACCAATTTTCTTGTTTGGAAGATGATGAATCATCACGCGTTTTGTCACCTTGTTCCTCATTATCATCTTTGGTATCAGACGATGACGAAGACTCGTTGACTT
Organism: Pugionium cornutum; assembly: GCA_018901935.1. Classification (NCBI taxonomy): domain Eukaryota; kingdom Viridiplantae; phylum Streptophyta; class Magnoliopsida; order Brassicales; family Brassicaceae; genus Pugionium; species Pugionium cornutum. The sequence goes on from CM032156.1 coordinate 31,387,897, forward strand.
GCTCAATATCCAGTATTGGTGGAACTGCTTCAACCATAAGTAGTTGAATAGAATGGACAAAACCTTGAACAATAATTGATGTCTGAGATAAAGCAAGAACATCCCTTTTCTTCACACTAGAAACAACCAAATCAAATGCAGTCCTTCCCCACGGATAAGTAAAAAAGGAATCTAAATCTCGAATCACTTCCACATGGTTTTTGTCAATTTTGGGGTTGTGAGATGTAGGAACCAACACCGATGCTGTGAAAGCAAAACAAGCAAATTTGATCATTTCCTCTTTATCGGCTAAGGTTCTCTTTTTCAGCATCTTTATCGAAAGATCAACGGATCATGATTACAGATTGCCGAAGAATGTAGGCCAGTACGGCTTCTCTTTAATGGGATGCTTCTTCTTACCCTTGGTAGGACTTGGAAATTTACCACAAGGAAGGCCGGTTATGATACCAAACTCTCTTAGCGAGAATCTAATCGATTTACCCGCAAACAGAAACCATAACTCATGTGGTTTTCTAGTTTTAAGTTGCCGAGTGATCATGAAATGACCAAAACTTTCAGAATATGATTGTTTCTCATTCGAAGCAATAACTTTCCCAAACATGGAATTCATGAAAAATTCAACTTCACCCTCTTCGAGAGCATTCAAAATAGACGAAATTCTTTTCGTCTTGTGATATGAGTTCACACGCTCGCCGTATGGTTATTCTCAGGCGACAAACATCCTCTCTGGCAGCGGAGAGATTGAATCTTGTACACGCAATAACAAAGAGATCAATGCATGCAAAAAAACTTAGGTATGTGTAATATAAAAAGTATGAAACGATGTAACTGCTACTATTTCGACATCGTCCATAACTTCAGGAGTGTGAGTGTACACTATTCAAATGAATAGTGCAAGAGATGAAAAGGGGGGGGGGGTTTATCCTGCAGAAATATGGTTATATATTTAGCAAGATGCGAGATTTAAAGAATCATCGCAACAGTTGAGAAAAGATTGCGAAATCGGAGAACATATCGAGTTATTAGTGAGTCGTACTGTTCACGTGAACAGTAATACTTGCAGAGAAATTTGAGCTTTACCGGAAAAATGGCTGATAACGGAATTAGGCACACAAGTAGCCAGAAATCGCCGCTTGCAAGAACAAAGGAGGAGGTTTTTTGGGTAGAGAAAAGAAGTAAAAAAAATGGAGAAATAAAATTTCCGAAACATTTTGACGAAAATTTTTGGTTCATCTTCTCTTATCATTAAAGCATGTAATATCATTCTGACACAAATCTGCATACGTTTGACAGTTTCATTTTACGAATCAAGATTAGGAGTTTAGGTTAATACGGGTAATATCGGTTTAACATTATTTGTACAGTGGCCAAAATAATGTTTAGTTAGATTGCAAATTACGTGATTGTTTTGGCTCATCTGTTGTAATTACTCTATATTTTATATATTGTTTTAGATGTAGGAGGTGTTTCAAGATTAATTTTAGAAGCCAAAATTTAAGATAAAAATAAGAATATATGTTTTTTGTCACTAAAGTTTAAAATATTTTGTAATAAAATTTGTTTTCTATAATGGGTGTAATCTGGGGCGGCTTCACGAATGGAATTGATTATGCTAAAACGTTAAAGACATAATTATGCATGTCTATTTTCAAAGCATGATTGCATTTTTTTACCATCTTTGGCATTTATTACCATGTCTATTTTCAAAGCATAATTGCATTTCTTACCATCTTTTGCATTTATTATCGTATCTATTTTCAATGCATGATCATTCAAGTCATGCATTTACTACAAAAATCATTGTCCGAGGGAATAAATGATTAGCTAATGATTTTTTAAAACTCAATTATAAAACGATACACTAAATACACTAAATATGTATGAGTCAACATTTAAGTCTTCTTACAAATTTTTTATAAAAATAAATTTGAATGATCATGTTATTACGTTAATTTATATAAATTTATGAAATCTTAAAAATGTACACCTAAATCAAATAAATTTTTACAAATTGTAATATAAAAATTATTACACTATATATGATAGCATAAAAATACTATATTATTCATTATATATTTATTGAAATAGTTAACTTATTTTCAAAATATTATTATAGATATGTCATACAGTAATCAATTTATGTCGTGTTACTATAATTGTGTAAATTTTTATATATGTGTATAATTAAATATCAGAATTTATTTTTATTAGATGAATTATTATTACAAAATTCATATTGTTTGAAACTAAAAGTATATGCTTTTTTCTAGCTAAATGCCAATCCTTTGGAAATTATTTAGAAAGCTTATACGAAAATTATATACTATTATCCTTTAATAAAAAATTAAGTTAAATTTCACAATTTTTAACTATCCATGAATTAAGAAAATGTGGTTTACTCGACACTAATCTAAACATATATGAATGGCATAGCAATTTAAATATTTTAATACACTAATCTATATAACTTTCCAAAATCTCAGTTATGGTTTTGTAAAAGCAGGTTATGTTTATGTGCTTTTTTATTATTACGTTTTTAGTAAGAAATATTTTTTAGATTTGAACATTTATTTGTTGTCACAAATTTTATATGTATATTACAAAAAAATATAATTTTAAACTTTAAAACAGATAGGAAATCGATTGCTAAATCGCATAAAACTAACATGCAAAACTGAAATCTATGAGAAATTAGTTTTTTTAAATTGTATGTTTTTTACAAATCTATAAACCTTAGATCTACTTTGAAAAGAAGAAGTTGATTAATCGCTTACCATACTAAAACCATACTTAATCTTTAAACAACTATCTCAATTACAGTCGATTTCCATGGTTAATGGAATTTATTGTAAAAAAAAAAATCAGAGGAGAGTTGCGAGTAATCGAGAATAAGGAGAGTTGCGAGTAATCGAGAATAAGGAGAGAGAAGAAGAAGTTTAATCGGATGGCATTACAATAAAACGCAACACTTTTAGTTTTTCTCACTCAGTTTAATTAATATTATTGTTGTTCGTTTGGTCGTCGTAGGCAGCTGCAGCTGCACTTGCGATCAACCCTGCAGTTGCGACTACGACAAATGTTGTTCGTTTGTCTGTCGCCGGTGGTTGCGGTTGCGGTTGATCGCAAATTTTTAGTCGCACCGTTGTTTTAATGAGCGATTGAAAAAATTGCGACGCAAGATACAACGTCTGACTACTACAGCTAAACCAACAACAATCTGCCGCAGCCGTAGCTGCAGTAACCTGCGGCTAACAAACGAACATAATCATTGCATGTTGATTTTTTTTACACATGCAATGTATTACCAATATTGTATGTCATCCAATTATCATTCATATATCATATTTCTAATATATTATTTGAAAAACATTTAAAAAAAATAATTTTATCTTACGTGCTATTAACAAAAATGTTATAATGATGTTTTTAATATATTATTTGAGAAATGTTTAAAAAAAATAATTTTATCTTATATGTTATTAATATAAATATCATAATGACGTATCATAATCACATTGAGTTTCAAATAAATATAAAAATAAGTTTAACTCATTAAAATAATTACGATATATGACATTATTATTAATTTGGTTAGACAATTAATATATTTTATTAAACTAACAAAAATATTATTAAGTTTGTAAAAAATAATTATTTTTCTTTACTCAACTACATATACAAAAATTATTATTAAAAATAATTTTATATAAAAGTCAAAATTATATAAATATTTCATTTATATTTAGTAATAAATAATATTATATAATTTGTGAATATTTTTCCCCGTATTGTGGATATAAATCTAGTTTTATAATTAAGTGTAAATATATATATATATATATATATATATATATGAAGAACATGAATTTATAATTACATTTATAGTTAAGTGTATAAATATAGATATGTTAATTTCATTAACATGTATTAATAATTAAATATATATATATATATATATATATTTTATATTCATCAATTATCTATGTAATTAATTATTAGATGTACATAATATCTCAAGAACACATGCAAATATATATATATATATTCTTAATATTTAATCAAAAATAAATATATACATGATGTATTCATACTAAAAAGATTAATTACTTATAAAACTAAAAATATAATAATATATGATTATAAAATATTTCTTTCATATTTCAGTTTATGTTATATAAAGTGGTAATTAGTTAAAGTTTATACCACATTTATTTAAAATTAATCAATATTGTAACAAGATATTACGCATGTATACTATAATATACGATTAGTTTCATATAATCAGACTAAGACATAATCTCAAATCATAATATTTACATTTGAATTAATGCTAAACAAAACTGATCAAATATATCACTAGCATTGGTATATCAACACACTGATATCCGAATTACAAAACTTAAGAATTCAAATCTTTCTATACTCAACAATATCTTCATACATCAGTTTAAGTTTAGACTTATTTAGACAATATAAAAGAGTTTTTTAATGTTTTACAAATTTAATATTATCTCTTGCACATCCTGTAAATTAATATTTATGATAAATAATATTTTATACTAAAACATAAATTATATTCGTATAATACAATTTACTTGTTTTAGAATAGTAAACATTACTACTACATAAAACACTAAACAATGTACTTATCTATGACCATAACATTGAAAACTAAATTAGTTACTTATCAAAAAAAATGAAATATATCACAATAAGAGTCATATATCAACACAATGCTATCTAAAAATAATAATAAAAAAAATTAAATTTAATTAATTTCAAACAATAACTTTTATATAAATTTTTTATTTAAACATGTATCAATATCCTAATAATAATAGATGGTAAATTCTTTTAAAAATCTAAATTTGTTCCGTACACAATACAAATACTATCTTAATATATATGATTGTAAAACTATCAAATTAAAATAAATTTAATTTAAAACTAAAATATATTTAAAATCTACAATATTTTAGAAGATAGATTTGTAATAACCATTCACTTAAAAATTCATAATAATATACACTATCTTTATGTTTATAGTTTTTTGGAGGTTCAATTATTTAAAACAATTTAACAGAAAAATGGAGATTCCGGTGTAAGTTGGACCGAGTCGGGTGGGATCATGTTTGGGCGGCTCAAACCCGAATAATTTCCGGCCCTTTTAAGACCTCGGGTAAAATCCTCAAAAACCTAATTTTTTGCCTCCTCCTGGACCTCTCTCATCTCTGTCGAGAGTGTACTTCGTTGGTTTCTCTCCCGCCATGCTTGAGTACCGGTGCAGCTCCGTTGACTGGAGCCCATCTCCGGTGGTAGCCTTAGCTAACAGCTCCGACGACTCCCAAGTCGCAGCGGCTCGCGAGGACGGTTCTCTTGAAATCTGGCTTGTTCCCCCTGGCGCCGTCGGATGGCACTGTCAACTCGTACGTACTCTACGATTTCCTTTTGGGACCCTAGTTCTTCTCTCCAATTAACTCTTTAGCAAGTCGAAATTGCATTCGTGAAGTATGTCGAGTTGATTTGTGTTTTTGGTTTTATTAACCGTTTTCTTTCGCATTTGCGATTTGGGGTTTCGGCCTTTCTGAGTAGACCATCCATGGCGATCCAAATTCTCGAGTCTCTTCCCTTGCATGGTGCCGTGCTGGTTCTAAAGGGCTGCCTTCCGGTCGCCTGTTTTCTTCTAGCATCGATGGCTCGATTTCTGAGTGGGATCTTTTCGACTTGAAGCAGAAGGTGCATTCTCTCAATTTCATACTTTGCCTCTTCTCACTAATATGGTTTTTGATATATTTGTGATATTTTGTTTTTGTTTGGGCAGATTGTGCTCGAGTCAATTGGAATCTCAATCTGGCAAATGGCTGTGGCTCCAACCAATGTTTCCTCCATTGAAGCAGAAGTTAAAGCTCAGCGGATTGAGAATGGATACACAAGTGAGAAATCAAATGCTGAGCAAGAGAGTGGGAGTGAATATGATTCTGATTCGGATGAATGTCAGGAGCAATCAGAGGCAACAGATAGGCTTCTTGCTGCTGCCTGTGATGATGGCTGTGTGAGACTGTACATTATCTCTGACTTAAACAAGATATCATACTGTAGATCATTGCCTAGGGTCAGTGGTGAGACATCTCAACCCTATTATAATAATCTCAGTCCTCAATCTTTTTGCTGACTTAGCTTCATGAAAAAAATTATCTTCGTAGGACGTGCATTAAGTGTGTCTTGGAGTCCAGACGCACAGAGGATCTTTTCCGGTAGCAGCGACGGGTGAGTTTGTTAGGTTTTATCAAATATCCATGTTTCACTTGAAGAGGTGGCATTCCAGTGTTAATAACTTATTCTGAGTAACTGTTTCTTCTGTCCCAACATTTATTGTAGGCTGATAAGATGCTGGGATGCTAACTCATGTCACGAGGTATACAGAATTACAGCTGGTCTTGGAGGACTGGGAAGTAGTTCTGAGATCTGTGTTTGGTCACTTCTTTCTTTGAGGTACATATGGTTATGTCCAGCCCTAACTTTGTGTCTGTTTTCTCGTTTGCTAAGAATCTATGTGCTTACTTTAGGTGTGCAGTTCTTGTGAGTGGAGATAGTACAGGCACTGTCCAATTTTGGGATAGTCAACATGGAACCCTTTTGGAAGCACACTCTAATCACAAAGGTGATGTCAATACTCTTGCAGCGGCCCCCAGCCATAATAGAGTCTTTTCTGCTGGTGCAGATGGACAGGTGAATAAAATTACTAGAATGCGGTGACTGTTATACTGTAGATCTATCCAATGATTTTATGTTTAGCTATGGTATTAGATTATGAAGGTAATTATGAGAACCTGGCTCTAACGTCAATTATTTACGTTGAATCAAATATTTCTTGTCGAACAGAAATGGGAATTATAAGTAAACTAGAAAACTTCGACCAATTGTAGAGCTAAGTATATGAATCAAAAAGTGGCTTTCTGAAAAGTTTGTTATGTTTTTTCAGTGTAGTGTCGTCCACATTCTAATTCTCTGATCATCCTATCCGTAGGTTATTCTCTATAAGCTGTCTGGTAGTACAGAAAGTGGTTCTCAAGAATCAAAGCCTTGCTCTCAGAAATGGGATTATATTGGTTATGTAAAGGCTCATACACATGACATCAGAGCTCTGACAGTTGCTGTACCAATTAGCCGAGAAGGTGAGAGTCTTATTGAGTTATGGTTAGTCAAAGTTTGAGGATGTAGCGTAATTATGCTTTGCAATCAAATTCTTTTTCTGATGATTACTTTAGCAAACATATATACATACAGACATATCTAGGAGCTGATTGACCTCTTCGTTATTATATATTTATTAAATCCTATTTTTTTGCAGATCCCTTTCCGGAGGATATATTGCTAGATAGGAGTGCGCATGGAACAAGTCGTAAACATCGCAAAAAAGGGAAGCCGATCGACTTTACTTACCATAAATGGGCTCATTTAGGTGTTCCCATGCTCATCTCTGCTGGTGATGATGCAAAGCTTTTTGCCTATTCAATTCAGGAATTTACCAAGTTCTCCCCACATGATATATGTCCTGCGCCTCAGAGAGTACCCATGCAAATGGTACATAATTCGGTGTTCAATCAGACTTCTCTTCTCCTGGTTCAGGGTATTAGTAATTTAGATATTCTTCGACTTCACCTAAGCAGTGATTCTAGCGGACGTGCCTCAACAAAGTCACTGGTTCGTGTTAAAAGTAGAGATGCCAGGAAGATCATCTGCAGTGCAATTTCTAACACCGGATCACTTTTTGCGTATTCTGACCAAATTAGCCCCAGTCTGTTTGAGTTGAAGAGGAATGGAACTGCAAAGAGTCCATGGAGTGTCAGTAGAAGGCGACTTCCCACATTTCCATTTGCACATTCCATGATTTTCAGTTCAGACTGCTCTCGGCTAATAACAGCAGGGCATGATAGAAAGATATATGTACGTGTTGGAGATGTGCTATTAATTTATTTCATTGTTTGAATTTATACTGACATACCAATCAAATTTTGTTGGCAGGCTATTGACATTAGTACTATGGACCTAGTATATACTTTTATACCATGCCGTGAGGTTCATGAAGGTGATTCTCCACCTATGGAGCCCCCAATAACAAAATTGTATACTAGTTCAGATGGCCAGTGGCTAGCCGCTATCAATTGCTTCGGAGACATCTATGTATTCAATCTTGAAGCACAAAGGTGGGAACTTTCTGAAGTTTTGCTGCTTACTTTTTTTTTTTTATTATGCTCTGGTTGGTGATATTGTGGACGGATAGAATCTGACTATGGCCTCCATGGATCAAACAGCCGCTTTTACATTTGTATTGAAGAATTTTTTCTTTTTGATGCTGGCTTTAATCGACAGGCAACACTGGTTCATATCGAGGCTTGATGGTGCATCTGTAGCAGCTGCTGGTTTTCATCCCTGGAATAATAATGTGCTTGTGATTTCAACCTCCTCGAACCAGGTCTTTGCTTTTGATGTGGAGGCTCGACAGTTGGGGAAGTGGTCGTTGCTACACACTTATGTTCTGCCAAAGAGGTACCAAGAATTTCCTGGCGAGATCATTGGACTCTCATTCTCCCCGTCGCCAAATTCATCGTCTGTAATTGTTTATAGTTCCAGGTACCGGTTTTACACTTAACTTAACCTAGTCAATCTACATCTGCATGTATATATTAACTGTTTTTAACTGTGCAATACCTTCAAACTTTTTCCTCTTAGCAGGGCAAAGTGTTTGATCGACTTTGGGAAGCCTGTGGAAGAGGATGAAGATAATGATTTGCCAAACGGCAATCTGTCTAAAACGTTGGAAGGTAAACTTGTCAAAATGGGCTTGAAATTGGGGAAGGGTAAAAACCGAAAACGACGATTAGAAGAGTATAAGAGTAAAGGGGGAAAGAACTTTGAAATCTTACCTTCAAAACACCCAGTTTTATTTGTGGGTCATCTTTCTAAAAATTCAATCATGGTAATCGAGAAACCATGGATGGATGTTGTGAAGAGTTTGGATACTCAACCAGTGGACAAACATATTTTTGGGACATAAAAGAGAAGAATTGTTTCTCTGGCGAAAATGGCTAGTGTTTTTTGATAGAGATGTTAAAAGCAAACTGTTTAGTCTTTTTTTTTTCCTCATGCCTTTTACTTATCGATGCATACATGTTATGTAATGTTGACTTAGAAAATGAATTTTGTTTACGTTCTTCCAAGACTACATGGTTCTGAAATCTTACATTGCAAAATCGATCATGCTTGTGTTTTTTTTCGCAATCAAGATTGTTGAATTTAAGTTCTGTCGTCCGAACTTGAACAATTCAACTAATAATTAGAAATGTCGGCTAACAACGAAATACGATTAATTTATCAGCTTGGTGTATGAATGACAATATTTCTGAATTCTTAATTTTTTAGATTCAACAAACATCCTTTTTATACATTTTTAATTTATTAAATTTCTAAGATTTTTGTCTACTACCACATTAATGTTAATTAATGTTCTTCTTCAAAAATTCATCACCGCCTTTGGTATTTGGCGAGATCGAATGTTTTGGGAGATCTCATTCACTCCTCAAGAATGACGAAGATCTCACATGTCAAGAGAACGTCATGGTTTCTCGGTCGATTCTTTCTTGGGTCGAACACGATGTGGGGGGGGGGGGGGTGTTCACATTAGGCCCTCCTAGCTCGATGAGCATATCGAACGAGCTCGGCCAGTCTGGAGATTCTTACGAAGAATCGATCTTCTGTGGCATTGCCGTCCTTAGGGCCCTAATTTTGGGCCATCTTTTTGGTATTGCCCGGGCCTATTGACATAGGATAATCAAATAAGACCTATCTTGACCTACAAGGCAAGTGTGAGCAATTTAATTCATGGAGGGAAACGAAAATTCAGTTTGAATAGCAAGGGAAAAGGAGAAAAGGAGGGAAGTTATTATTTAAAATGGTTAATATGGTGATATAGCTGCCTTGGGAGAAGAATCAGAGTGACAAGGACATGTGCATGCTGCACACAGCCTTGGTAAGCACACCAAACAGTCATGACTGCTGCACACAGCCTTGGTAACCACACCAAACGGCCATAAGTCTGTTTGCAGCTCCTCTCCTCTCTTCCCATTGGTTGTCAACAAGCTCCTCCTCTATTCAAGCTCATCCACAAGTTTAAATTCGTTTGTGTTTGTGTTCACATTGTAAATCCTCTATAAAAGGGCTGTAAAGACTCAATGTATGATAGAACTCTTAGGAGATTCTTCTCCATAAGTCTAAGACATTTCTCATTTTCTCATACTTCTCTTTGAGTTTCCAGAATCAATTCTTCACATTTCTCCTTTCTAATCTCAATATTCTTTCATGGTATCAGAGCATAAGATCATTCTCTCATCTTTTCTACTCAAATCTCTCAGTTTCTAATCTAAAATTCTGTCAAAAATCTCTCAGTCTTTAAACTAAAAACTCACAGTTTTATTCAACCATAAAAGCTGGTTCCTTTGAGCTCTTCAAAGCCTAACAATGGAGGATACAGTTCAAATCAGTTCCAGCCTGAAACCTACGGTGATACCAGTAGTTCTCAAAGGCTTGAACTACACATTATGGTCAAGAACCATCAAGACAGCCATTTGTGGCAAAGGACTTTGGAATCATATCTTGGAGGATAATACTCCATCTATAGATGATCCAAAGGAGAAGAAGGATGAGGCAACAAGAAAAGAAGAAGCTAGGTGGTTCCAAGAAGATCAATCAGTCCTTGGATTCCTCCAAAATTCATTGGACCCATCCATTCTTGAAGCTTATTCACATTGTGAAACCTCCAAGTCTCTTTGGGAGACTCTCAAGAGGGTGTATGGGGATGTTTCAAACCTCAGCCGTGTGTATGAGGTTAAGAAGGCTCTCAATGATCTACACCAAGAGGATATGGAGTTCACAAAATTCCTAGGCAAGTTCCAGTCAACATGGTCCGAGCTTGACATGTTGAGACCAAGTTCTATGGATCCAAAGGTGCTTAATGAAAGGAAGGAACAAGACAAGATATTTGGGCTCCTTCTCAGCCTAAATTCTGCCTTTAAGGATGTGATTAAGTCCATCCTAAGAGAGCCAAAACTCCCTGATTTCGAAGAGGTGTGCTCAAGGATTCAAAAGGAGCAAGGCAACATTGGTTTGTTTGGTGGTAAAGGAGAACTAGTCATGGCCAACAAAAGCGTGTTTAAGCAAGAGGATAGGAAGAGTGTGATGTGTGAGCATTGTAAGAGGAATGGCCACATCAAGGACAAGTGCTGGATACTTCATCCTCATCTCAAGCCAAACCGGTTCAAGGATTCAAAGGCTAACATCTCTCAAAAGGTTGTGACTGAACCGGCAAGTTCATCCAACCAAGGAGGGGAGCTAGCTAAGAATGTATCCATGGAGTATGTTAAGAAGAGTGACTTGGAGGATCTCATCAAGGCCTATGCCTCAAAACTCTCCGGTATCACACTCTACTCCCATAAATTGCTTGATAAACCGGATCATAAGTTGGTAGTGGATTCGGGTGCTTCTCACCATATGATTAGCAATGCTAGGTTGTTAAAGAACATTGAACCATGTCTAGGACAAGTAACTATAGCTGATGGTAAGGGTATTCCAATTGAAGGAACCGGAAAATTAAGACTATTTGACAAAGAAACTAATGCTTTCTTTGTACCTAAGTTTAAGTCTAATCTAGTTTCGGTCAAAAGGGCTACTAAAGACCTGAATTGCAATGTTACTTTTGGACCAAACAATGTTTACTTTCACGATATTAAGAGTGGTAAAATACTTGGAAGTGGTGGGACTCAAGATGAGCTCTATGTTCTTGAGGACACTCCTCCAAGCAATTCGGATTCCTTAGCTTTCAAATCCTGTGTTTTTGCTAATAAAGATGTCTTATGGCATGCTAGATTAGGACATCCTCATGCTCGTGCTTTAAGCTTAATAATGCCTAATGTTGCTTATGATCACTCAGTTTGTGAGGCTTGTATCCTTGGCAAACATTGTCGTGTTGTTTTCCCTAAATCGTCTACAATTTATGAGCATTGCTTTGATTTAGTACATTCCGATGTTTGGACCTCACCTTGCATGTCTAGAGATAGGAATAAATACTTTGTGACCTTTATAGATGAGAAATCTAAATATACATGGGTTACATTACTTCCATCTAAAGATAGGGTTTATGAGGCATTTATAAACTTTCATAATTATGTTACTAATCAATTCAATGCCAAGATCAAAGTGTTAAGATCAGATAATGGAGGGGAATACACAAGTCAAAGATTCAAAGCTCACTTAAACAAACATGGAATACTACATCAAACTAGCTGTCCACACACACCACAACAAAATGGAGTTGCTGAAAGGAAGAACCGACACTTAATGGAAGTAGCAAGATCCATGATGTTTCATACCAATGTTTTGGGGAGATGCAGTCTTGGTTGCTTGCTACCTCATCAATCGGATTCCAACCAAAGTCTTGCAAGACATATCCCCATTTGAGGTACTCAATAAAACTAAACCTTCCATTGATCATTTACGTGTATTTGGGTGTGTGTGCTTTGTGTATGTTCCAGGTGATCTAAGAAACAAGTTGGAGGCAAAGAGCATCAAGTGTATGTTCCTTGGATATTCGACAACACAAAAGGGTTATAAGTGCTATGATCCGAGCAACAACAGGACATATGTGTCTAGAGATGTCAAGTTCATAGAAGAACGAAGCTATTATGATCAGAAAGATTGGGAAGGATTGAAGGATCTCTCAAGGTCACCTTCTGATTTGGCTACGAGTTTGAGGTTTCTCTTGAATCATTTGGGAAATGATGTGCCAAGGGATTCAAGACAAGAAGAAGCAAGAACTCCAAGTAGCTCACAAGATACCCAAGAGAATGAACAAGGGGTGGTAACTCAAGAACCAACTCCAATCCAAGAAGAAGCTATGGCCCAAAACCAAGAACAAGACGACTTGGAAGTGGGTATAGAGGAACCTATTCACCAAATGGAAGAGGAAACGGTTGAAGAGGAGGCTGCACCACCTGTTCAGCAACTAAGGAGGAGTAGTAGACTTAGGAAAGACCCATCCAATTGGGTAAACACTAGGGTCTTCTACAACAACCAGGCTGTGGCTCATCCCATACAAGCTGTTTGTTCCCTTGACCTCTTGCCATCTAGTCATCAAGCATTCCTTGGAAAGATTGAACAAAGTCAGATTCCAAGGACTTATGAAGAAGCTAAGAGCAAGAAAGAATGGTTAGATGCAGTAAGAGATGAGAAGGGAGCTATGGAAAGGAATCATACATGGGATATACAAGAACTTCCCAAAGGCAAGAAGGCTGTAAGTTCCAAGTGGGTGTTCACCATCAAGTATAAGAGCAATGGGGACATAGAAAGGTACAAGGCACATCTAGTTGCAAGAGGTTTCACTCAGACATATGGAGAGGACTATACTGATACATTTGCACCGGTGGCTAAGCTACACACTGTAAGGGTTGTTCTTTCACTAGCTACGAATCTGACTTGGGACTTATGGCAAATGGATGTCAAGAACGCATTCCTACAAGGAGAACTTGAAGAGGAAGTGTATATGACTCCACCACCAGGCCTTGAAGATCTTTGCAAAGAGGGACAGGTTCTAAGACTTAGGAAGGCAATATATGGGTTGAAGCAGTCACCAAGGGCCTGGTATCACAAATTAAGCTCCACACTTACTGACAATGGGTTCAGAAAATCCCATTCAGATCATACTTTGTTCACTCGTCAAAACCCCAAAGGAATTGTGGCGGTCTTGGTTTATGTGGATGACCTTATCATCACAGGAGATGATAAGGAAGGAATTCAGTCCACAAAGGCCTTCTTAAACAGATCATTTGACATCAAGGATCTTGGAGAGTTGAAGTACTTCTTGGGTATTGAAGTGTGTCGGTCTCAGGAAGGGCTCTTTCTATCCCAAAGAAAGTATGCTCTTGATCTGTTGACAGACACGGGAAAGCTTGGGGCTAAACCGGCCAAAACTCCTCTTGAAGATGGCTACAAGGTCAACGGAAAGGGGGAGAAAGCTGATGAGTTATTTAAGGATGTTTCTCAGTATAGGAGACTAGTTGGGAAGCTGATCTACCTCACCCTCACACGACCAGACTTGTGTTTTGCTGTGAATCAAGTGAGTCAACATATGCAAAAACCTACTGTATATCATTGGAGCATGGTAGAAAGGATCCTTAGATACATCAAAGGATCTCCTGGTCAAGGCATATGGATGGGCAAGAATGGGAACACTAAGATTGTTGGGTATTGTGATGCGGATTGGGCTGGTGATAGGGTGGATAGGAAATCAACCACTGGGTATTGCACCTTCATTGGTGGGAACTTAGTCACTTGGAAGACTAAGAAGCAGAAGGTGGTATCATGTTCTAGTGCTGAAGCAGAATATAGGGCTATGAGGAAGCTGACAAGTGAAGTAACTTGGATCAAAGCGCTCTTGAAAGATTTCGGTATTGAACAACCAGGGCCAATTACCTTCCATTGTGATAATCAGGCAGCCATTCACATAGCTTCAAACTCAGTGTTTCACGAGAGGACCAAGCACATAGAGATCGATTGCCATAAGGTTAGGGAGAAAGTTCAAGATGGAACCATTCTGCCATGTTATACAAGGAGTGAAGACCAACTAGCTGACATCTTCACAAAGGCAGCAAGTCTCAAAGTTTGCAAGAACATCTTTAGCAAACTTGGGCTTGTTGATTTATCACATCCATGATCAAAGGTCCCCTAATCCAAGAGCAACACACTCTTTTTCCCTTATTAAGGTTTTGTCCCAAGTGGTTTTCCTTAATAAGGTTTTTAATGAGGTGTTGCCTTGGGTTCCCAAGCTTAAGACTTTAGGGTGATTCCAAAGTCTTTAGCTTGAGGGGGAGTATTGACATAGGATAATCAAATAAGACCTATCTTGACCTACAAGGCAAGTGTGAGCAATTTAATTCATGGAGGGAAACGAAAATTCAGTTTGAATAACAAGGGAAAAGGAGAAAAGGAGGGAAGTTATTATTTAAAATGGTTAATATGGTGATATAGCTGCCTTGGGAGAAGAATCAGAGTGACAAGGACATGTGCATGCTGCACACAGCCTTGGTGCACACAGTAACCACACCAAACAGTCATGACTGCTGCACACAGCCTTGGTAACCACACCAAACGGCCATAAGTCTGTTTGCAGCTCCTCTCCTCTCTTCCCATTGGTTGTCAACAAGCTCCTCCTCAATTCAAGCTCATCCACAAGTTTAAATTCGTTTGTGTTTGTGTTCACATTGTAAATCCTCTATAAAAGGGCTGTAAAGACTCAATATATGATAGAACTCTTAGGAGATTCTTCTCCATAAGTCTAAGACATTTCTCATTTTCTCATACTTCTCTTTGAGTTTCCAGATTCAATTCTTCACATTTCTCCTTTCTAATCTCAATATTCTTTCAGGGCCCACCTCTCGATCAGTTAAACCAAGCAACTACTCAGAGTGGTCCAAAATTACCGGAGGACGTGCTAGAGTGAGCAATTGAAATGACGTAGTGGTAATGATGGTGTCGCCTCGGGAATTTCCGCTGTTACACCTATATAAACTCGCTGCACTCCCTCGTCGCCTTAATCTTCAGTTCGAAAGATATTTTCTTTTCCTTTCTCCGCTCTCTATTTTCTGTCGTTTTAGCTTTCCTTAGCTCGAATAGCTCGTCCATGTCTGGTGTTAGCTTTGGTCGTCGTTCGGTTCTAAGACGAGTATCTCGGGCAGCGGTAGCTCGTTGATACCCAACAGTCACGAGTCGGTATATTTCTCCGATACATTGATCTCCAGTCTTCTAATCAAGGATGCTGAAAAGGAGGTCGGTAGCGCGGTCATGGTCGATCCGAACCGGATGACTGGTGGATCTTCCCAGCCCTCCATCTCGAGGAGCTCGGAGAATCTCCTGGATTTGATCTCCATAGTTGGGATGACCTAATCCTTAGCCAATGTTCGTAGAATGCTGAGGAAGGTCAAAGCTTGGATTTTGGGACTGGGAGAGTGGCCATTGTCACCGCCGGAGGGATTCATATGCTTATATGAATCCTTCATCAGTCACAGTCGTCTATGGTTCCCCCTCACTTGTCTACTGATGGAGTATTGTGCTCGGTGGAGGATGGCGTTCACCCAGCTCTCTCTGACGGCAGTACGCAACATGGTCGCGCGTCTGGTCCTTGGGTTGGAGTGTGGTGTAAACGTCGACTACGACATGTTCGAGAAGGTGAGCTCGATTAAGGAGATGAAACGAATCCTAACGTCTTCTACATCTCTATAAAGTCGCGGTTCCAAATCATCTCTGGCGCACCGAACAAGATATTTGCTAAGAAATCTAAATATTTCTTCATCCGTCCTTCCCCTGACTCGATCAGTAACTTCGGCGGGGATATCTTTACCTTTTGTAATGGGTCCATTGTTAGATATCAGCTAGATTGGAGTCTAGGTTTCAGGGTGCCTTTATTACTGCTCTTCTAACCCTTTTCTCTCTTTTGCAGAACGTCATCCACTCGGCTGCCCTCTACCTTTAAATTTCTTCTCGGAGATAGAGAAAACCAGCTTGTTGGGCAAGCAGAAGTGGCCTAACATCAGCGAAGAGCGTATCCGTCGAAGTCTAGCTTGGATTAAAGAAGGTATTGGGTTTCGAGCTTGTTGACGAGCATATCAAACAAGCTTGGAAAGTCTAGAGACTCTTACGAACAGCCGATCTTCTGCGGCATTATTGTCTGATACAAGCCTTGAATCAAGGCTGTAACACACTTGAACCGGTTGGAGAAGATTAGGCGAGAAACTCGGCCTTAGGCTTTTTGAATGGGGTTTTCTGGTGGGTATTGGTGGTGGGGTGAAGTGAACCACACGGGTGGTAAAGATCCTCGTGATAAATCATAACTTAGAAGTTAGGAGGGCTGGTCTCAACTAGGGTTATAAGCGATAGAGTTTTCAGGAGCAAAACTCGTAATAAAAATGCTCTCTTTATTAATATCAAAAAACTTGTCGAACTACAATGCTGAAAGGAGCCTTATTAATATGATCAGCAGCTTTGACCTTCTAGGATCGACCCAAAAGAAAAGGAAAAAAATACAAAAATGCATAAAGAAAAGTTTACAAAAGGGAATAACCGAAAAATGACATCTACTTAAATGTTCTTGACTCAATCAATAGAAAACTACTAATTCCTACCCTGCAAAACAGAAAAAGCAAGTATATAATTGAAAACTTACCTACTTACCGTTCGACCAAGAAATGGAAGGTGGCCGACCTTTCTTACACGCGCTTTACTCTTCAATTTGGAGTAGGGTTACGAAGTGTTGGGCCTTGAACTCTTTTGCCACGAGAGTCCAAGTATCTGGAGTCCTTTGAGATGTTAGAAGCCCTTGGATTCATCTTTGTACTTGGCCCAATACTCCTTGTCGTTGATCTTTTATGAGCTTGTCTACCCACAAGCTGAACTTGTGGAAGAGTGGCCTTGTTCTGCTACTTGGCATGGCTCCTGGTGGCACCACTGGTGTAGAGACTTCATCTATGTTCATGCCTTGAAATAGATGATTTGATCCGAGTCTCCTTGTGTAGAGGTGGTAATGGTGGTGTGATCGCTTGAACCGGCTGGACTGTGTGTGGAGCTGGCCGAGTTGAGATCGGAACCAGCTAGATCGATTTGTGGGCCGGCGGTGTCATCATCTGGGCCGGCGATGTTAGTCACGTCACCGCCACTTGGACCGGAGGTATGGGCCTCTCCGCCAGAGAAATTGGTCAGCCCGGCCTGGCTTATCGTAGGGCCGGCGGTACCGCTTGGCTTGGCTGTCTCGGGCAAACCTTCTGGTCGGCCATTTTGATCTTCTGGCCGGCCAGACGATCTGGTGTCCTCATCATCCCCTCCCCCTTCAGTAGGTTTTGATCTCAAAACTGGTTCATTTGCAAGGAAAGGAGCTAAATCAGTCACATTGAATGTGTTAGACACATTAAACTCATCTGGAAGTTCAAGCCGGTAGGCGTTGTTGTTGATCCTCTCCAACACTCTGAATGGTCCATCTCCTCTGGGGGCCACCTTGAAACTCATTAGGTTGGGGGATCTCTCTTGTCGTAGGTGTAACCACACCCAATCACATGGTTGGAAGATCATTTTTCTTCTCTCTGAAAGAATATTGAGATTATAGAGGAGAAATGTGAAGAATTGAATCCAGAAACTCAAAGAAAAGCATGAGAAGATGAGAAGTGTCTTAGACTTCTGGAGAATAATCTCATAAGAGTTTCATCATACATTGAGTTTTTACAGCCCTTTTATAGAGGATTTACAATAGGAACACAAAAGAAAACGAATTCAAACTTGTGGATGAGCTTGAATAGAGGAGGAGCTTGTCAACAACCAATGAGAAGAGAGGGGGAGAGCTACAAACTGTCTCATGAACGTTTGGTGTGGTTACCAAGGCTATGTGCAGCAGGCATGACTGTTTGGTGTGGTTACCAAGACTGTGTGCAGCATGGACATGTCCTTTTCACTTTGATTCTTCTCCCAAGGTAGCTATTTAACCATTTTAACCATGTGGTTAATAATAACTCTCTCTTTTTTTCTTTTCCCTTGTTATTCAAACTGAATTTTCGTGCTCACACTTGCCTTGTAGGTCAAGAGAGGTCTTATATAATTTTCCTATGTCAATAGTCCCCCTCAAGCTAAGGAGTTTGGAATCACCCTAAAGTCTTAAGATTGGGAACCCAAGACAACACCTCATTAAAAACATTATCAAGGAAAACCACTTGGGACACAACCTTAATAAGGGAAAAAGAGTGTGTTGCTCTTGGATTAGGAGACCTTTGATCATGGATGTGATAAATCAACAAGCCCAAGTTTGCTAAAAATGTTCTTGCAAACTTTGAGACTTGCTGCTTTTGTGAAGATGTCAGCTAGTTGGTCTTCACTCCTTGTATAACATGGCAGAATGGTTCCATCTTGAACTTTCTCCCTAACCTTATGGCAATCGATCTCTATGTGTTTGGTCCTCTCGTGAAACACTAAGTTTGAAGCTATGTGAATGGCTGCCTGATTATCACAATAGAAGATAATTGGCCCTGGTTGTTCAATACCAAAGTCTTTCAAGAGTGCTTTTGTAACACCCGTCTCCAAAATACATGACACGTGTCATCACCCCGTACTTAACTTATAATTTATTTGAAATCTCATATAAAGTATAAGTAATAATTCTTTTTATTAAAAGAATTCTCGTCAAACCCAAGTATAAAATTATTAAAAAAAAACATAAGAAAATAACCTTTAAAAAAAATCTAACGATACTCAAGATTCAAAATAAAAATATATAAATAATGTTTAAAAATTTCCAAAACGTAGCACCACCCTGAGTCACTGCATCATCACTATTGCTCGAACTCATCTGCATCCAAAAGGAGACATGAGTAACATAATTACTCAGTGAAACAATCACGCCTACCCACATATTTCCATTATACAAGTATATATATAATTTTGATAATTACTTTATTTAGGAATGAAACTAGCACGATTGATTCCACAAAAGTCGACACAAATACTACCAAGATATATGTATTTAAACCATGTTTGTCTAAGTAACAACCACTTCTCCTCATCCCTAACCACGTCGGTTTAAGGATTCGGAACCCCCAAAGCCACGCCGGCTTAACACCACGGCCACGTCGGTCGCTCACGTTCCCGCTCAGCCAGCTACGACTCAACACCGCTGTTGTCATAGCCCAACACCCATCAACGTAGTTAAACCAACGTTACTCGATTCCACCATACCCGCGTTACGTGAATATCACATTCACCAGAAATTTATTCCCACATTAATGAATCAACCATTATACTTGCTTAGACTAATGTTTAATATTTATCTAATAATTATATTAGTTTATTTCAGTTAATTAATTGATTATGGTTCATTTTACTATACCATAATCCACCATAAATAATTTAGTATCCTTAACCAATAAACCAACACATAATAATTTATCTTTTTTTAATAATTAAGTCAACATAATAATTTCCATTAAAATAATAAATTAACATAATATTTCTACTATTTTCTCCCACACACCACACAAGTAGATCACCACATTCCTATTCATCTTTTTAATATTTATTTATTTATTATTTAATAAATCTCTAATAGGTTTAACTCCTTTTTCCTGATAAAAACACCCTTAATTCTTGCAACAATTAATTAAAACCCTAACACCACACATGATTTCAACCTCTAATTTCCTCCCTAAATGAAGCACTCATCAAAATACATATACATAATTGTATAATGAAAATCATAGGTCATGTCTCACCTCACTGCAAAACCTGGGTTAATGGAATGTTGGAATCGTCGGTCGTGCATAGATTTCTCTTCCTCCGACGATGGTACACACGAACACCGTGGCTCTCCAACGCTAAACTTTCTACCCTTCAGATCTGTCGAAATTTCTCTCTTTTTTCTTGCTTTTGTTTCTGATGTGCGGCTGCCTCTAATCCCCTTTGACAACGTCTTATATAGTCATTAGGGTTAATTAGGGTTTCAGAACAATTGTCCGTTATACCCTCACTTCAATTTATGTGGACTTCATGGTTTAAATTTAGGCCCAGGATGTTACAGCTTTGATCCAAGTTACTTCACTTGTCAGCTTCCTCACAGCCCTATATTCTGCTTTAGCACTAGAACATAATACACCCTTCTGCTTCTTAGTCTTCCAAGTGACTAAGTTCCCACCAATGAAGGTGCAATACCCAGTGGTTGATTTCAGCCCAATCCGCATCACAATACCCGACAATATGTAAATCCCATTGTAAATCCTCTATAAAAAAGGCTGTAAAAACTCAATGTATGATGAAACTCTTAGGAGATTATTCTCCAGAAGTCTAAGACATTTCTCATCTTCTCATGCTTTTATTTGAGTTTCTGGATTCAATTCTTCACATTTCTCCTCTCTAATCTCAATATTCTTTCAAGCCACCGCTGCAAATGTATCAGTATAGTCATCTCCATATGTCTGAGTGAAACCTCTAGCAACTAGACGTGCCATGTACCTTTCTATGTCCCCATTGCTTTTATACTTGATGGTGAACACCCACTTGGAACTCACAGCCTTCTTGCCTTTGGGAAGTTCTTGTATATCCCATGTATGATTCCCTTTCCATAGCTCCCTTCTCATCTCTTACTGCATCTAACCATTCTTTCTTTCTCTTAGCTTCTTCATAAGTCCTTGGAATCTGACTTTGTTCAATCTTTCCAAGGAATGCTTGATGACTAGATGGCAAGAGGTCAAGGGAACAAACAGCTTGTATGGGATGAGCCACGGCCTGGTTGTTGTAGAATACCCTAGTGTTTACCCAATTGGATGGGTCTTTTCTAAGTCTAGTACTCCTCCTTAGTTGCTGAACAGGTGGTTCAGCCTCCCCTACAACCGTTTCCTCTTCCATTTGGTGAATAGGTTCCTCTACTATACCCACTTCCAAGTCATCTTGTTCCTGGTTTTGGGCCGTAGCTTCTTCTTGGATTGGAGTTGGTTCTTGAGTTACCGCCCTTTGTTCATTCTCTTGGGTATCTTGTGAAATACTTGGGGTTCTTGCTTCTTCTTGTCTTGAATCCTTTGGCACATCATTTCCCATATGATTCAAGAGAAATCTCAAACTCGTAGCCAAATCAGAAGGTGACCTTGAGAGATCCTTCAATCCTTCCCAATCTTTCTGATCATAATAGCTTCGTTCTTCTATGAACTTGACATCTCTAGACACATATGTCATGTTGTTGCTCGGATCATAACACTTATAACCCTTTTGTGTTGTCGAATATCCAAGGAACATACACTTGATGCTCTTTGCCTCCAACTTGTTTCTTAGATCACCTGGAACATACACAAAGCACACACACCCAAATACACGTAAATGATCAATGGAGGGTTTAGTTTTATTGAGTACCTCAAATGGGGATATGTCTTGCAAGACTTTGGTTGGAATCCGATTGATGAGGTAGCAAGCAACCAAGACTGCATCTCCCCAAAAACTTTTAGGAACATTGGTATGAAACATCATGGATCTTGCTACTTCCATCAAGTGTCGGTTCTTCCTTTCAGCAACTCCATTTTGTTGTGGTGTGTGTGGGCAGCTAGTTTGATGTAGTATTCCATGTTTGTTTAAATGAGCTTTGAATCTTTGACTTGTGTATTCCCCTCCATTATCTGATCTTAACACTTTGATCTTGGCATTGAATTGATTAGTAACATAATTATGAAAGTTTATAAATGCCTCATAAACCCTATCTTTAGATGGAAGTAATGTAACCCATATATATTTCGATTTCTCATCTATAAAGGTCACAAAGTATTTATTCCTATCTCTAGACATGCAAGGTGAGGTCCAAACATCGTAATGTACTAAATAAAAGCAATGCTCATAAATTATAGACGATTTAGGGAAAACAACACGATAATGTTTGCCAAGGATACAAGCCTCACAAACTGAGTGATCATAAGCAACATTAGGCATTATTAAGCTTAAAGCACGAGCATGAGGACGTTCAAATCTAGCATGCCATAAGACATCTTTATTAGCAAAAACACAGGATTTGAAAGCTAAGGAATCCAAATTGCTTGGAGGAGTGTCCTCAAGAACATAGAGCTCATTTTGAGTCGCATCACTTCCAAGTATCTTACCACTCTTAATATCCCGAAAGTAAACATTTTTAGGCCCAAACGTAACATTGCAATTCAGGTCTTTAGTAGCCCTTTCGACCGAAACTAGATTAGACTTAAACTTAGGTACAAAGAAAGCATTACTTTCTTTGTGAAATAGTCTTAATTTTCCGGTTCCTTCAATTGGAATACCCTTACCATCAGCTATAGTTACTTGTCCTAGACATGGTTCAATGTTCTTTAACAACCTAGCATTGCTAATCATATGGTGAGAAGCACCTGAATCCACTACCAACTTATGATCCGGTTTATCAAGCAATTTATGGGAGTAGAGTGTGATACCGGAGAGTTTTTAGGCATAGTGATACAAGCCTCGATTCAAGGCGTGGATGCGCGTGGGCTTTTTAGTGAAGGTTAGGTGAGAAACTCGACCTTAGATTTCTTGGATAGGGGTTTTTGGGTTGGTATTCGATGGAAAGGTGAAGTGAACCACACGAGGGGTGATGAACCTCGTGATAAATCACAAACTTAGAGCTAGGAGGGCTGGTCTCAACTAGGTTCTAAGCGCACAAGATTCTTAGAGAGAAAACTTGTTGGAAGAAAGTTCTACTTTATTAATATAAAAAAGGTTGTTGAACTACAATGCTGAAAGGAGCCTTATTAATATGCTCGACAGCTTGACCTTCTAGGGTCGACTCAAATAAAGAAAAGAAAATTTTATAAAAGTGCACAAATGGAAAATATACAGAAGTGCATAACCAAAAAAGGACCTATTCCGAAAATGTCTTTGACTCAAGAAATGTAAATATTCTAGATCCTACCCTGCAAAATAGAAAGAGGCAAATATTCGTATTGAAAACTTACCTTACTTACCTCACGGCCAAGAAATGGAAGGTGGCCGTCCTTGTGGCATGCACGCGCCTTGCTCCTAGTCTTCGACTTGGAGTAGGGTTAAGAATCTTTGGGCCCTGACCTCTCTTGCCACTAAAGCCCAAGTCTCTGAAGTCCCTTGCATTGTTGAGAAGCCTTTGCACTCTTCTTTGCACTTCTGGCCCATTGTCCTTAGTCGATCTTCCTCTAGGAGCTTGTCGACCCATAAGCTGAACTTGTGGAAGAGTGCTCTTGATCTGCTCCTTGTCATTGCTCCTGGTGGCACTACTGGTGTGGAGACTTCCTCTAGATGCATGTCCTGAAGCTGGTAGCTTATCTGGTTTGAGTTTCCTTGTGTAGAAGTTGAAATGTTCGTGCACTCGGCTGGATCGGCTGTACCGGCTGGACTGTGCGAGGTACTGGCCGGAATGCCTTCAGGACCAGCCAAGTTGATCCCGGAGTCGACGGCGTCACCAAGGGGACCGGCGGTGTCATCCACGTCGCCACCAATTGTACCGGAAGCTTGGGCCTCTCCGCCGGCAATGCTGATCGGTCCGGTCCTATTGGTCGAGGGTCCAGCGGTACCCCTTGGGCCGGCAGACGTTCCAAATGGCCCGGCTGTCTCGGGCAAGCTTTCTGGTCGGCCAGTCTGGTCTCCTGGCTGGACGTACGACCAATGGGGTGAGAGGGTTGAAGCCATATACTACTTCAAATGGTGTCTTCTTGGTTTCTGAGTGCACGGCTCGGTTGTAAGCGAATTCTATGAATGGCAGGCACTCCACCCAAGTCTTGAGGTTCTTCCCTAGTGTAGTCCTGAGAAGAGTTGATAGTGTCCTGTTGACAACTTCAATGTGGCCATCGGTTTGAGGGTGGCAGGTGGTAGAGAAGACTAGCTTCGTGCCTAGCTTCCTCCAAAGGGTCCTCCAGAAATGGCTGAGGAACTTGGTGTCCCTGTTTGACACGATGGTCCTTGGCACTCCATGAAGCCGTACTATCTCCCTGAAAAACAGCTCGGCTGTTTGTGTGGCATCATTGACATTGGCACACGGAATGAAGTGTGCCAATGTCAATGATCTGTCCACCACTAAAAAGATTGCATCTTTGTGGTTGATCTTGGGCAATCCTAGAACGAATTCCATTGATATATCCACCCATGGGTGCGTCGGTATGGGCAGTGGGAGATACAACCCGTGAGGTTGCACTCGGGACTTCGCCTTCTTGCAAGTGATGCACCTTGCACAATGAGCTTCCACTAACCTTTTGATGTGTGGCCAATAGAAGTGCTCCTTGACCACTGCTAGAGTCTTGTCGACACCAAAGTGGCCCATGAGTCCTCCTCCATGAGCTTCTCGGATGATAAGCTCTCGTAGTGATCCTTGTGGTATGCACAGCCTTCTCTCTCGGAACAAGAATCCTTCATGGATGTAAAATTTGCCATGACTCCCTGTGCCACACTCCTTGTAGCTCTCAGCAAAGTCAGAATCATCCTTGTATAGGTCCTTGATGTGCTCAAATCTTAGGACCTTTGCCTCCATGGTGGATATCAAGGCAAACCTCCTTGATAGTGCATCGGCTACCACATTGTCTTTGCCCTTCTTGTACTTGATGACGTACAGGAAGGTCTCTATGAACTCCATCCACCTGGCATGTATCCTCTTGAGATTGGTTTGCCCTCTGAGGTGTTTGAGAGCCTCGTGATCAGTGTGGATCACGAACTCCTTGGACAGCAAGTAATGCTGCCAAGTCTCCAATGCTTGGACAAGGGCATAAAGCTCTTTGTTGTAAGTGGGGTATTTCAGTGAGACACCACCTAGCTTCTCACTGTAGTATGCCACTGGCCTCCTTCCTTGGGTTAGCACTGCTCCTATGCCTATTCTAGAGGCATCACACTCCACTTCAAACGTCTTGTTGAAGTCGGGCAGGACTAGCACTGGTGCATGTGTAAGGCTATCCTTCAAGGCCTGGAATGCCTTCTCATGAGCTTCTCCCCAGCTGAATCCCACGTTCTTCTTCACTACTACCGTCAATGGTGAGGCAATACTGCTGAAGTTGGGCACGAATCTCCTATAGAAGCTGGCCAGTCCATGGAAGCTCCTCACTTGGCTGATGTTGCTTGGTGTTGGCCATTCTAGTATGGCTCGAATCTTTTCTTCATCAACCTGTAGGCCCTGTGAACTTACAACGAAGCCTAAAAAGACAAGTTTATCAGTACAAAAGATGCACTTCTTGAGATTGGCATAAAGCTCTTCTTGTCGAAGGCTCTTAAGTACCATCTCAAGATGTGTGAGGTGTTCCCGTAGGCACTTACTATAAACTAATATATCATCAAAGTAACCCACTACAAACTTACTGATGTACGTCCTAAGAACTTGGTTCATAAGGCGCATGAAGGTGCTTGGAGCATTAGTCAAGCCGAATGGCATGACTGTCCACTCGTACAGCCCTTGCTTTGTCTTGAAAGCAGTCTTCCATTCATCACCTTCCTTCATCCTGACCCGGTGGTATCCACTCTTGAGGTCTATCTTGGAGAAGACCGTGGCTCCACTCAGCTCATCTAGCATGTCATCCAGCCGTGGTATCGGATGCCGGTACTTGACTGTGATGTTGTTGATTGCTCGGCAGTCCACGCACATTCGCCAAGTCCCATACTTCTTGGGCACTGGTAGCACTAGTACGGCACATGGACTGAGGCTCTCTCGAACATAGCCTTTCTCCAGGAGCTCCTTGACTTGCTTCTCAAGCTCCTTAGACTCCTCTCGATTCATCTGGTAGGCTGGCCGGTTGGGCAGGGCTGCTCGGGCACGAGGTCGATCTGGTGCTCTATGCCTCGTAGGGGAGGTAAGCCTGCTGGTATCTCTTCCGGGAACACATCCTGGAATTTGTTGAGGAGAGCTGCTACTTCAGGAGGTAGCTCTACCTGTTCTTTCTCTACATTCAACACTTCTTTGAAAACCATTAGTAGCATTAGATCCTTTGAGGCTAAAGCTCTCTGGACATGACTCGGTTGAATAAGAAAATTAGATTTAATGAGCTTCTTTTCCTTACTCATTTGCTGTTGAAGCTCATGTACCTGGGCAGGTGTAAGAGGAGCTAGGCTGACCTTTCTCTTGTCATGCACAAAAGTGTAGAGATTGGTTCGGCCATCATGCCTGGTCTCCTTGTCAAACTGCCATGGCCTTCCTCGCAGAAGATGGCCAGCTTGCATGGGCACCACGTCGCATACGACTTGGTCTTGGTACTTGCCCACACTGAATGGCATAGTGACTTGCTCATGGATCTTGAGCTCCACTTTGTTATCGAGCCATTTCAGTCTATATGGTCGAGGGTGCCTTGTCTTCTCTAGACCTAGCTTATCAACCATATATGCACTAGCAACGTTAGTGCAAGAACCACCATCTATGATGAGGTTACATACCTTGCCCTTGATTGTGCAACCACTGTGGAAGATGTTCTCCCTTTGGATGGTCTCTGAAAGATCCACCATTGCACTGAGGATGCGTCTAGTGACCAGCACTTCCCCCACATCAGGGTGCTCAATGTCACCGTATTCTTCTTCTGGTTCATAGTCCTCTTCATCTTGGGACTCATACTCTCCAGCCTTCGTAATCAGCATGACCCGGTTGTTTGGGCACTCCCTTGAGATGTGTCCACGACCCCTACACTTGAAACAAGTGATGTCACGTGATCTTTGAGGGTTAGAAGACTTACTAGGTTCTCTCTGGTCACGGGTTGGTTCAGGAAGCTTGCTCTTGAACTTTGACTTGATCTCTATGCTCTTGCCTTTTTCTACGGGCTTGGGGATGTTGCTTGGTGCCCAAGGCTTCTTTGGCTTGCTGCGGATGTCTTGGATCTTACGTTTGATGTGCTGCTCAGCCTGGACAGATAGGTGGAACAAGTCTTTGAAGTCATTGTAGATTTGCCTTTCCACCTTGCGGCTGATCCTTTCTTGGAGTCCATCCAAGAATCGTGCCATCAATGCTTCTTCATCATCATTGAGCTCTAGCCTGTTCCTTAGCTTCTCAAATTCTTCATAGTACTCCTCTACTGATATGGTACCCTGCTTAAGAGTACGAAAACGACGTTGCAAGTCCCTATGAAATT
This sequence comes from Pugionium cornutum, assembly GCA_018901935.1. NCBI lineage: Eukaryota > Viridiplantae > Streptophyta > Magnoliopsida > Brassicales > Brassicaceae > Pugionium > Pugionium cornutum. Next base: position 31,415,559 of record CM032156.1, read on the forward strand.
AAGGTGGAACAAACCTTTGTCGCATGTCGACCCATGAGTCTATGGGTCTCATTCTTTTCCTCCTTCTGTCAGATACCTCACGACCCCACCAGATGAGGGCATTTTCCGTGAGTTGTGCTACTACCATTGAGACTCTCCTAGGTCTTGGTTGGTTGTAATGATCAAAGATATGATCCATCCTTCTCTCCCAATCTAGGTAAGCCTCGGGGTCTACTTTTCCGACAAAACTTGGAGGAGTTAGCTTAACATCAGGATGAGTTACCCGGTTGTAGACGTGTTCATCTCCATCCTCATGATGTCTAGGAGGCATCCTTGGTCTCTGGTGAAGACCATATGGCTCGAAGCCATTATCTTCTACCTCTGGTTGGCGTGGAGGTCCTCTCGGCCTATGGTGATAGTTATGAGGTTGTGTGTCCTCATCTCCATCTGGCTGGGGCTCCTCCTGTTCGTGCCATGTCCTAAGGTGCTCAGGACCCTCAGCACGGTCTTGCTCAGCTCTCACGTGCCTTATGGTCTGGAATCTCACAGGCCTCTCCACGCACTCCAACATCTCGCCAATTGATGCGAGTTGCGTTTGGAGGGTGGTGACATGGCCATCATGGCTTCGGTTGCTTCTCTATTTTCTTCTGCCATTGCGTACTACAAGGAAAGAAGACAAGTTATGCTGCTCCTTCGAAGGGTTTTCTTTTATAAGGGGATTCGAAAAAAATGCAAAAGGAAAAAATCTGAGAAATGGAAAATTCGAAGATATAAAGATTTGAATAAAAAAGGAAACTTTCTTGACAACTATTGCTAGCTGTCCAATTCGAATCTTTTAGGTATATTTCCTATTTTCTTTTTCTTTTCTTTTAGTTTAACTTTAAAAATAATAGAAATATGATTCTAACAAAAAGGAAAGTCGAAAATAGCAATGCAAGAATGATTCTAGAACCTAGTGATGCACGTAGGAACTAGATGCACTCGGTATGAACTTAGATGTTATTTTTTGATTTTTCTTGAATGAAACTTAAACTAATGCAAAGACAAGAAGCAAAACAAGTTAAAAGATAGAAACAACCTGGTTTAGGAGCTTTAAGCTCTGATACCAAAATGATACAAGCCTCGATTCAAGGCTTGGATGCGCGTGGGCTGTTTGGAGAAGGTTAGGTGAGAAACGCGACCTTAGACTTCTTGGATAGGGGTTTTTGGGTTGGTATTCGATGGAAAGGTGAAGTGAACCACACGAGGGGTGATGAACCTCATGATAAATCACAAACTTAGAGCTAGGAGGGCTGGTCTCAACTAGGTTCTAAGCGCACAAGATTCTTAGAGAGAAAACTTATTGGAAGAAAGTTCTACTTTATTAATATCAAAAAAGGTTGTCAAACTACAATGCTGGAAGGAGCCTTATTAATATGTTCGACAGCTTGACCTTCTAGGGTCGACTCAAATAAAGAAAACGAAAGTTTACAAAAGTGCACAAATGGAAAATATACAAAAGTGCATAACCGAGAAAGGACCTATTCCTAAAATGTCTTTGACTCAAGAAATATAAATATTCTAGATCCTACCCTGCAAAACAGAAAGAGGCAAATATTCGTATTGAACACTTACCTTACTTACCTCACGGCCAAGAAATGGAAGGTGGCCGTCCTTGTGGAATGCACGCGCCTTGCTCCTAGTCTTCGACTTGGAGTAGGGTTAAGAATCTTTGGGCTCTGACCTCTCTTGCCACTAAAGCCCAAGTCTCTGAAGTCTCTTGCATTGTTGAGAAGCCTTTGGACTCTTCTTTGCACTTCTGGCCCATTGTCCTTAGTCGATCTTCCTCTAGGAGCTTGTCGACCCATAAGCTGAACTTGTGGAAGAGTGCTCTTGATCTGCTCCTTGTCATTGCTCCTGGTGGCACTACTGGTGTGGAGACTTCCTCTAGATGCATGTCCTGAAGCTGGTAGCTTATCTGGTTTGAGTTTCCTTGTGTAGAAGTTGAAATGTTCGTGCACTCGGCTGGATCGGCTGTACCGGCTGGACTGTGCGAGGTACTGGCCGGAATGCCTTCAGGACCGGCCAAGTTGATCTCGGAGTCGGCGGCGTCACCAAGGGGACCGGCGGTGTCATCTACGTCGCCACCAATTGTTCCGGAAGCTTGGGCCTCTCCGCCGGCAATGCTGATCGGTCCGGTCCTATTGGTCGAGGGTCCGGCGGTACCGCTTGGGCCGGCAGACGTGCCAAATGGCCTGGCTGTCTCGGGTAAACTTCCTGGTCGGCCAGTCTGGTCTTCTGGCTGGACATACGACCTAATGTCCTCATCACATAGGCCTTGATGAGATCCTCCAAGTCACTCTTCTTAACATACTCCATGGATACATTCATAGCTAGCTCCCCTCCTTGGTTGGATGAACTTGCCGGTTCAGTCACAACCTTTTGAGAGATGTTAGCCTTTGAATCCTTGAACCGGTTTGGCTTGAGATGAGGATGAAGTATCCAGCACTTGTCCTTGATGTAGGTCAAGCCTTTGAGAACTACTAGTATAACCATAGGGTTCAGGCTGGAACTGATTTGAACTGTATCCTCTATTGTTAAGCCTTGAAGAGCTCAAAGGAGGCAGCTTTTATGGTTGAAAAAAACCGTGAGTTTTTAGTTTAAGGGATGAGAGATTTTTGACAGAATTTTATATTAGAAACTGAGAGATTTGAGTAAAAAAGATAAGAGAATGATCTTATGCTCTGATACCATGAAAGAATATTGAGATTAGAGAGGAGAAATGTGAAGAATTGAATACAGAAACTCAAAGAAAAGCATGAGAAGATGAGAAATATCTTAGACTTATGGAGAATAATCTCCTAAGAGTTTCATCATACATTGAGTCTTTACAACCCTTTTATAGAGGATTTACAATGGGAACACAAAAGAAAACGAATTCAAACTTGTGGATGAGCTTGAATAGAGGAGGAGCTTGTCAACAACCAATGAGAAGAGAGGGGAAGAGTTGCAGACTGTCTCATGAACATTTGGTGTGGTTACCAAGGCTATGTGTAGCAGGCATGACTGTTTGGTGTGGTTACCAAGACTGTGTGCAGCATGGACATGTCCTTTTCACCTTGATTCTTCTCCCAAGGTAGCTATTCAACCATTTTAACCATGTGGTTAATAATAACTCTCTCCTTTTTTATTTTCCCTTGTTATTCAAACTGAATTTTCGTGCTCACATTTGCCTTGTAGGTCAAGATAGGTCGTATTTTATTTTCCTATGTCAATACTCCCCTTGTTGGCATGAGTCATGTACTGCCGGGTCCTCTTCTCAGGTTCTCTGCTACCTTCTGGTGTAATCTCTTGATAAATTCTACCTTAGATGCTCCATTGAGGTTGGTCATTTCTGCTGGTGGCAGTGGTGTTTGCTCCAAAGGCGTTTGAAGGTTGAAACCATACACCACTTCAAAAGGGGTCTTCTTTGTGGCTGAATGCACTGCTCGGTTGTAAGCAAACTCGATGAATGGCAGACACTCCATCCATGTCTTGAGGTTCTTCCCAAGTGTGGTCCTGAGAAGAGTTGACAATGTCTGGTTCACCACTTCAGTTTGGCCATCGGTTTGGGGGTGGCACGTGGTAGAGAAGAGAAGCTTCGTGCCTAGATTTCTCTAGAGGGCCCTCCAGAAGTGGCTGAGGAATTTGGTGTCTCTGTCTGACACGATTGTCCTTGGCACTCCATGAAGTCGTACTATCTCCCTGAAGAACAATTCTGCTGTTTGCGTGGCATCATTAACATTGGCATACAGTATGAAATGTGCCATCTTAAAAAATCGGTCCACCACTACAAAGATAGCATCCTTGTGGTTGATCATGGGCAGACCTAGAACGAAGTCCATAGAGATGTCTACCCATGGATGTGTAGGTATGGGTAGAGGGAGATACAACCCATGAGGGTCCACTCGGGACTTCACCTTCTTGCAAGTGATGCACCTTGCACAATAGGTTTCTACTAACCTCTTGATGTGTGGCCAATAGAAGTGATCCTTCACCACGGCTAGTGTCTTGTCAACACCAAAGTGAACCATAGAAAGGTAAATTTTCAAATTAGATATTTGCCTCTTTCGGTTTTGCAGGGTAGGATTTAGATTAATTACATTTTTTGAGTCAAAGACATTTTATGAATTAGTCCTTTTCGGTTATGCACTTTTGTAAGTTTTCCATTTGTGCACTTTTGTAAGTTTTCCATTTCTTTTCTTGAGTCGACCCTAGAAGGTCAAGCTGTCGAGCATATTAATAAGGCTCCTTCCAGCATTGTAGTTCGATAACCTTTTTGATAATTAATAAAGATCGAATTTTCCTTCTACAAGTTATTCTCTCAAGAGACTTGTACGCTTAGAACCTAGTTGAGACCAGCCATCCTAGCTCTAAGTTTGTGATTTATCACGAGGTTCATCACCCCTCGTGTGGTTCATTTCACCCTTCCATCTTTTACCAACCTGAAAATCCCCATCCAAAAGCCTAAGGTTGAGTTTCTCACCTAATCTTCTCCACACAGCCCACGGGCATACAGCCTTGAATCGAGGCTTGTATCACCCTTCAGTAGGTTTTGACCTCAAAACTGGTTCATCTGCATGGAAAGGGGCTACGACAGTTACGTTGAACATGTTAGACACATTAAACTCACCTGGAAGCTCGATCCTATAGGCGTTGTTGTTGATCCTCTCCAGCATTCTGAATGGTCCATCTCCTCTTGGTGCCAGCTTGGAACTCCTTAGGTTGGGGAACCTCTCCTGCCGTAGGTGTAGCCACACCCAATCACCTGGTTGAAAAATCACCTCATTTCTTCCCTTGTTGGCATGAGTCACGTACTGCCCGGTTCTCTTCTCCAAGTTCTCTACTACCTTCTGGTGTATCTTCTTAATGAACTCTGCCTTGGATGCACCGTTGAGGTTGGTCATCTCTACTGGTGGCAGTGGCGTTTGCTCCAATGGTGTGAGAGGGTTGAAGTTGTAGACTACTTCAAAAGGGGTCTTCATGGTTGCTGAGTGCACGGCTCGGTTGTATGCGAACTCTATGAATGGCAGGCACTCCACCCAAGTCTTGAGGTTCTTCCCTAGTGTAGTCCTGAGAAGAGTCGACAATGTCTGCACTACAAGAAAACATTAACATTTCCGATGGCATTTCCGACAGAAATAAAACCGTCGGAATTTTCCAACGATTTTGCGATGGATTCTCAACAGACTACCGAGGGAACAAAAACCGTCGGGGATCCGTCGGTAATATCCGACGCAAGCACAGCCGTCGGGAAATCGATGGTAAAACCCGATGGTATACCGATGACTTTTCGACGAAGGCGTAATCGTTGGGATATCCTCTTGAAACCGTCGTAAATTACCAATGTATCTCCGGCCGTTGGTAATTTTCTGACGACTTCCCGACGGCATGTGTGTTTTTGCAATCCATCGGGAATCCATCGGCAACCTTCGTCGTAAAGCCGTCGGAAATATCCCACCATTGTCGGATTCTGTCGGCAATCTTTCGGAATTATAAGAATAATCTATTAAAATTTTGTGTTTATCCGTTGGTGGTCGGAAACCGTCGGAAATCCATCGGGAGATGAAGAAAAATTCTATTCAAAATATGTGATTATCCGTTTGTGGTCGGAAACCGTCGGAAATCCATCGGGAGATGAAGAAAAATTCTATTCAAAATATGTGATTATCCGTTTGTGGTCGGAAACCATCGGAAATCCATTGTAAAGGATAATATTATTAAGAATAATCTGTTTAAAATTTGTAATTATCTGTTAAAATTTCATAATAATCTGTTAAAAATTCGTGATAATATTTAATTTTCACTATAAATAAGCTATGGTATTTCACAATTTCAACAGAACAAAATTTTTTAAGAAAATGTGCTCTTCAGGTTCTTATGAGTCTTTTCGATTGTGGATGGATAAACTTCGATATGATTCAACAACGGGGGAATTGACTGATGAATTTGCGCAAGGTGTTGAAGAGTTCATGGCATTTGCATCAAAGAATAGCATGACTAAATGTCGAAATCATAGATTAATCTCTGTCAGAGAAGTATGTAATCATTTGTATAGGAATGGATTTATGCCGGGTTACAAAATTTGGTATTCATATGGAGAAATTGATGCAACGATGCAATATTATGGTAGTACTTCAAAAAGGATAGATAGTACTAATGTTAGGGTAGAGGAACCGGCATGAGAAGTTGATATAAACGGAGGTACTGTTCAGATGGTGAATGATGCATTTCATGAACAAAGAGCATCGTACATTGAAATATTAGCAGAATAGAGGAACCTAATTTGGAAGCCCAGAAATTTTTTGATATGTTAGATGCATCCAAGCAGCCTTTGTATAAAGGATGTAGAGATGGATTATTGCCTTTATCTGCTGCAAGCAGGTTGATGACGATAAAGATTTCACAATTTCAACAGAACAAAAAATTTTAAGAAAATGTGCTCTTCGGGTTCTTATGAGTCTTTTCGATTGTGGATGGATAAACTTTGATATGATTCAACAACGGGGGAATTGACTGATGAATTTGCGCAAGGTGTTGAAGAGTTCATGGCATTTGCATCAAAGAATAGCATGACATCAGAATACGGTAAAATGTATTGTCCGTGTATTAAATGTCGAAATCATAGATTAATCTCTGTCAGAGAAGTATGTAATCATTTGTATAGGAATGGATTTATGCCGGGTTACAAAATTTGGTATTCATATGGAGAAATTGATGCAACAATGCAATATTATGGTAGTACTTCAAAAAGGATAGATAGTACTAATGTTAGGGTAGAGGAACCGGCATGAGAAGTTGATATAAACGGAGGTACTGTTCAGATGGTGAATGATGCATTTCATGAACAAAGAGCATCGTACATTGAAATATTAGCAGAATAGAGGAACCTAATTTGGAAGCCCAGAAATTTTTTGATATGTTAGATGCATCCAAGCAGCCTTTGTATAAAGGATGTAGAGATGGATTATTGCCTTTATCTGCTGCAAGCAGGTTGATGATGATAAAGACGGATTTCAACTTGGCTGAAGATTGTGTGAATGCGATAGCTGATTTTGTTAGAGATATATTACCTGAATATAATATTGCACCTGCTTCATATTACGAGGTTCAAAAACTTGTAGCTGGTCTTGGATTGCCATATCAGATGATCGATGTATGTATTGACAACTGCATGATCTATTGGAGAAATGATGAAAACCGCATAAACTACCGATTTTTTCACAAACCTCGCTTTCAAGAGACAAGCGGCAGAGTACCTATTCCGTATAAACGAATGTGGTATTTTCCATTAACAAAGAGGTTAAAGAGGTTATATCAATCTGAACACACGGCAAAACCTATGAGATGGCATGCAGAACATAATTCGAATGGAGAAATTGTGCATCCCTCGGATGCAGAAGCATGAAAACATTTTCAAGAGGTTTATACTACTTTTGCATATGAGCCTAGAAACGTATACCTTGGGTTATCTACAGATGGATTCAAGCCTTTTGGGAAGCATGGGAGGCAATACTCGTTGTGGCCAGTTATCGTTACACCTTATAATTTGCCTCATTCTTTGTGCGTGAAATGAGAGTTTTTGTTTCTAACAATTCTCGTCCCCGGCCCACAGCATCCTAAGCGATCGCTTGATATTTTCTTATAGCCACTAATTCATGAGTTAAAAATATTGTGGGAAAATGGTGTCGAAGCATTCGAATGTTTCCAACCAACAGAACTTCTTGATGCAAGCAGTACTTATGTGGACGATAAGTGATTTTCCAGCATATGGTATGTTATCAGGATGGTCGACGCATAGACGATTAGCATGCCCATATTTTCAAGATAATACTGATGCGTTCCAATTGAAACACGGACGAAAGACTAGTTGGTTCGATTGTCATCGTCGATTTCTACCACAAGATCATCCATATCGCCAGAGCACGACATTATTTAGGAAAAACAAAAAAAAATTTGATGCTCCACCTCGTATTCTTGACGGCAATTATATGATGACTCAACTTAGAGATTTTGGTGCTAAGATGATCAGGATATCAGGTCATATATCCGGCCAGGAGACCAGATTGGCCGACCAGGAAGCTTGCTCGAGACAGCCGGGCCATTTGTGATGAGGACATCTGGTCGTACATCCAGCCAGGAGATCAGACTGGCCAACCAGGAAGCTTGCCCGAGACAGCTGGACCATCTGGCACGCTAGCCGGCCCAAGCAGTACCGCCAGACCCTCGACCACAAGGACCAGAGCAACCAGCATTGCCGGCGGAGAGGCCCAAGCTTCCGGCACACTTGGTGGTGACGTGGATGACACCGCCGGTCCCTCTGGTGATGCTGCCAACTCTGGAATCAACTTGGCCGGTCCTGAAGGCATTCCGGCCGGTACCTCGCACAATCCAGCCAGTACAGCTGATCCAGCTGAGTACACACGCATTTCCACTTCTACACAAGAGGACTCGGACCAAATGAGCTACCAGCTCCAGGACATGCACCTAGAGGAAGTATCTACACCAGTGGTACCTCAAGGAGCAATGACAAGAAGCAGATCAAGGGCACTCTTCCACAAATTAAACTTATGGGTCGACAAGCTCCTAGAGGAAGATTGACTAAGGACAATGGGCCAAAAATGCAAGGAAGAGTCCAATGGCTTCTCAACAACACAAGGGACATCAGAGACTTGGGCTTTAGTGGCAAGAGAGGTCAGGGCCTAAAGATTCTTAACCCTACTCCAAGTCGAAGACTAGGAGCAAGGTGCGTGCATGCCACAAGGACGGCCACCTTCCATTTCTTGGCCATGAGGTAAGTTAAGGTAAGTTTCAATTCGAATATATGCCTCTTTCTGTTTTTCAGGGTAGGATCTAGAATATTTACTTTATTGAGTCAAAGACATTTTAGGAATAGGTCCTTTTTCGATTATACACTTTTGTATCTTTTCCTTTGTGCACTTTTGTAAGTTTTCCTTTTCTTATTTGGGTCGACCCTAGAAGGTCAAGCTGTCGAGCATATTAATGAGGCTCCTTCCAGCATTGTAGTTCGACAACCTTTTTGATATTAATAAAGATAGAACTTTTTCCCCAACAAGTTTTCTCTCAAGAATCTTGTGCGCTTAGAATCTAGTTGAGACCAGCCCTCCTAGCTCTAAGTTTGTGATTTATCATGAAGTTCATCACCCCTCGTGTGGTTCACTTCACCTTTCCATCAAATACCAACCCAAAAACCCCTATCCAAGAAGTCTAAGGTCGAGTTTCTCACCTAAACTTCTCCAAACAGCCCACGCGCATACATCCTTGAATCAAGGCTTGTATCATTTTGGTATCAGAGCCTAAAGCTCCTAAACCAGGTTGTTTCTATCCTTTTGCTTGTTTTGTTTTTAGTTCTTGCATTAGTTTAAGTCGCATTCAAGAAAAATCAAAAAATAACATCAAACTCCAAACCGAATGCATCTAGCCTTATACGTGTATCACTAGGGTTTAGATTCACTTTTGCATTGCCATTCACGTTTTTTTCCTTTTGTTTAAATCATATTTCCTTTATTTTTAAGTTAAATTAAAAAGAAAAGAAAAAGAAAATAGAAAGAATACTAAGGGAATTCGAATTGGACAGCTAGCACAAGTTGTCAAGAAAGTTTCCTTTTTCTCAAATCTTCACATTTTTGAATTTCCAATTCCCAGATTTTTTCCTTTTTGCAAATTTTCGAATCTTTATAAAAAGAAAACCCTCCTAATAATTTAGGAGCATCCTAACTTGTCTTCTTTCTTTGTAGCACACAATGGGAGAAGAAAATAGAGAAGCAACCAAAGCAATGATGGCCATGTTCACCACACTCCAAACACAACTCGCATCCATAGGCGAGAGGTTGGAGCGCATGGAAAGACCGGTGAGATTCCAGGCCATAAGGCACGTGAGAGCTGAGCAAGACCGTCCTGAGGGTCCTGAGCACCTTAGGACACGGCACGAACAGGAGGAACCCCAGCCAGATGGAGATGAGGACACACAACCTCATAACTATCACCATAGGCCGAGAGGACCTCTACGGCAATCAGAGGCAGAAGATGATGGCTTTGAGCCATATGGTCTTCACCAGAGACCAAGAAGGCCTCCTAGACATCATGAGGATGGGGATGAACACACCTACAACCGGGTAAATCATCCTGATGTTAAGCTAACTCCTCCTAGTTTTGCAGGAAAAGTGGACCCTAAGGCTTACCTAGATTGGGAGAGAAGAATGGATCATATCTTTGATCATTACAACCAACCAGGACCTAGGAGAGTCTCAATGGCAGTAGCACAACTCACGGACAATGCCCTCATCTGGTGGGATCGTGAGGTATCTGACAGAAGGAGGAAGAGAATGAGGCCCATAGACTCATGGGTCGACATGAAAGACCTCATGCGACAAAGGTTTGTTCCACCTTACTTTCATAGAGACTTGCAACGACGTTTTCGTACTCTTAAGAAGGGTACCAGATCAGTAGAGGAGTACTATGAAGAGTTCGAGAAGCTAAGGAACAGATTAGAGCTCAATGATGATGAAGAAGCATTGATGGCACAATTCTTGGATGGGTTCCAAGAAAGAATCAGCCGCAAGGTGGAGAGGCAAATCTACAATGACTTCAAAGACTTGTTCCACCTATCTGTCCAGGCTGAGCAGCACATCAAACGTAAGAGCCAAGACATCCGCAGCAAGCCTAAGACACCTTGGGCACCAAGCAACATGCCCAAGCCCGTAGACAAAGGCAAGAGCATAGAGATCGAGTCAAGGTTCAAGAGAGCAAGCCTCCTGAACCCATCCGTGACCAGAGAGAGCCTGGTAAGTCTTCTAACCCTCAAAGATCACGTGACATCACTTGTTTCAAGTGTAGGAGTCGTGGACACATCTCAAGAGAGTGCCCAAACAACCGGGTTATGTTGATTACGGAGGCTGGAGAATATGAGTCCCAAGATGAAGAGGCCTATGAACCAGAAGAGGAGTATGGTGACATTGAGTACCCTGATGTGGGGGAAGTGCTGGTCACTAGACGTATCCTCAATGCAATGGTGGATCCTTCAGAGACCATCCAAAGGGAGAACATCTTCCACAGCCGTTGCACCATCAAGGGCAAGGTATGTAACCTCATCATAGATGGTGGTTCTTGCACTAACGTTGCTAGTGCGTACATTGTTGATAAGCTAGGTCTAGAGAAGACAAGGCACCCTCGACCGTATAGACTGAGATGGCTCGATGACAAAGTGGAGCTCAAGATCCATGAACAAGTCACTGTGCCATTCAGTGTGGGCAAGTACCAAGACCAAGTCGTGTGCGACGTGGTGCCCATGCAAGCTGGCCATCTTCTATTAGGAAGACCATGGCAGTTTGACAAAGAGACCAGGCATGATGGCTGAACCAATCTCTACACCTTCGTGCATGACAAGAGAAAGGTCAGCCTAGCTCCTCTCACACCTGCCCAGGTACACGAGCTACAACTCCAAATGAGTAAGGAAAAGAAACTTATCAAGTCTAATTTTCTGATTCAACCAAGCCATGTCCGGAGAGCTTTAGCCTCGAAGGATTTAATGTTACTAATGGTCTTCAAAGAAGTTTTGAGTATAGAACAGGGACAGGTAGAGCTACCTCCTGAAGTAGCAACTCTCCTCAACAAGTTCCAGGATGTATTTCCAGAGGAGATACCAGCAGGCTTGCCTCCTTTACGTGGCATAGGACACCAGATCGACCTAGTGCCCGAAGCAGCCCTGTCTAACCGGCCCGCCTACCGGATGAGTCCAGAGGAGTCCAAGGAGCTTGAGAAGCAAGTAAAGGAGCTCTTGGAGAAAGGATATGTTCGAGAGAGCCTCAGTCCATGTGCCATACCAGTGCTATTAGTGCCCAAGAAGGATGGGACTTGGCGAATGTGCGTGGACTGCCGAGCAATCAACAACATCACAGTCAAGTATGGCATCTGATACCACGGCTTGATGACATGCTAGATGAGCTGAGTGGAGCCACGGTCTTCTCCAAGATAGACCTCAAGAGTGGATACCACCAGGTCAGGATGAAGGAAGGTGATAAATGGAAGACTGCTTTCAAGACAAAGCAAGGGCTCTACGAGTGGACAGTCATGCCATTCGGCTTGACTAATGCCCCAAGCACCTTCATGCGCCTTATGAACCAAGTTCTTAGGGCGTACATCAGTAAGTTTGTAGTGGTTTACTTTGATGATATATTAGTTTATAGTAAGTGCCTACGGGAACACCTCACACATCTTGAGATGGTACTTAAAACCCTTCGACAAGAAGAGCTTTATGCCAATCTCAAGAAGTGCATCTTTTGTACTGATAAACTTGTCTTTTTAGGTTTTGTTTTAAGTTCACAGGACCTACAGGTTGATGAAGAGAATATTCGAGCCATACAAGAATAGCCAACACCAAGCAACATCAGCCAAGTGAGGAGCTTCCACGGACTGGCCAGCTTATACAGGAGATTTCTGCCCAACTTCAGTAGTATTGCCTCACCATTGACGGCAGTAGTGAAGAAGAACGTGGGATTCAGCTGGGGAGAAGCTCAGGAGAAAGCATTTCAGGCCTTGAAGGACAGCCTTACACATGCACCAGTGCTAATCCTGCCCGACTTCAACAAGACGTTTGAAGTGGAGTATCTTGCCTCTGGAATAGGCATAGGAGCAGTGCTAACCCAAGGAGGGAGACCAGTGGCATACTTCAGTGAGAAGCTAGGTGGTGCCTCACTGAACTACACCACTTACGACGAGGAGCTTTATGCCCTTGTCCGAGCATTGGAAACTTGGAAGGCATTACTTGCTGTCCAAGGAGTTTGTGATCCACACTAATCACGAGACTCTGAAACATCTCAGAGGGCAAACCAATCTCAAGAGGAGACATGCCAGGTGGATGGAGTTCATAGAGACCTCCCGTACGTCATCAAGTACAAGAAGGGCAAAGACAATGTGGTAGCCGATGCACTATCAAGGAGGTATGCCTTGATATCCACCATGGAGGCAAAGATCCAAGGATTCGAGCACATCAAGGACCTATACAAGGATGATCCTGACTTTGCTGAGAGCTACAAGGAGTGTGGCACAGGGAGTCATGGCAAGTTCTGCATCCATGAGGGATTCTTGTTCCGAGAGAGAAGGCTGTGCATACCACAAGGATCATTACGGGAGCTTATCATCCGAGAAGCTCATGGAGGAGGACTCATGGGCCACTTTGGTGTCGACAAGACTCTAGCAGTGGTCAAGGAGCACTTCTACTGGCCACATATCAAGAGGACAGTAGAAGCTCATTGTGCAAGGTGCATGCAAGAAGGCAAAGTCCCGAGTGCAACCTCACGGGTTGTATCTCCCACTGCCCATACCAACGCAACCATGGGTGGATATATCAATGGACTTTGTTCTAGGACTGCCCAAGATCAACCACAAAGATGCAATCTTTGTAGTGGTGGACAGATTCTCCAAGATGGCACACTTCATTCCGTGTGCCAATGTCAATGATGCCACGCAAACAGCCGAGCTGTTCTTCGGGGAGATAGTACGGCTTCATGGAGTGCCAAGGACCATCGTATCAGACAGGGACACCAAGTTCCTCAGTCATTTCTGGAGGACCTTTTGGAGGAAGCTAGGCACGAAGCTACTCTTCTCTACCACCTGCCATCCTCAAACCGATAGCCAAACTGAAGTTGTCAACAGGACACTATCAACTCTTCTCAGGACTACACTAGGGAAGAACCTCAAGACTTGGGTGGAGTACCTGCCATTCATAGAGTTTGCTTACAACCGAGCCGTGCACTCAGCAACCAAGAAGACACCATTTGAAGTAGTATACGGCTTCAAACCTCTCACCCCATTGGAAAAAACGCCACTGCCACCAGCAGAGATGACCAACCTCAACGGAGCATCCAAGGCAGAATTCATAAGGAAGTTACACCAGAAGGTAGCAGAGAACTTGGAGAAGAGGACCGGGCAGTACGTGACTCATGCCAACAAGGGAATAAAGGAGGTGATCTTTCAACTAGGCGATTGGGTGTGGCTACACTACGGTAGGAGAGGTTCCCCAACATAAGGAGTTCCAAGCTAGCACCAAGAGGAGATGGACCATTCAGAGTGCTAGAGAGGATCAACAACAACGCCTACCGGATCGAGCTCCCAGGTGAGTTTAATGTGTCCAACATGTTCAACGTAACTGACTTAGCCCCTTTCCATGCAGATGAACCAGTTCAAAACCTACTGATAAGGGAGGGGATAATGAGGACATCAGGTTGTATGTCTGGCCAGGAGACCAGACTTGCTGACCAGGAAGCTTGCCCGAGACAGCCGGGCCATTTGGCACGTCTTCCGGCCCAAGCGGTACCGCCGGACCCTCGACCAATAGGACCAGACCGATCAGCATTGCCGGCGGAGAGGCCCAAGCTTCCGGCACAATTGGTGGCGATGTGGATGACACCGCTGGCCCCCTTGGTGACGTTGCCGACTCCGCGATCAACTTGGCCGGTCCAGAAGGCATTCCGGCCAGTACCTCGCACAGTCCAGCTGGTACTTTCGATCCAGCTGAGTACACGAGCATTTCAACTTCTACACAAGGACATTGGGACCAGATAAGCTACCAGCTTCAGGACATGCATCTCTAGGAAGTCTCTACACCAGTAGTGCCACCAGGAGCAATGACAAGGAGTAGATCAAGAGCACTCTTCCACAAGTTCAGCTTATGGGTCGACAAGCTCCTAGAGGAAGATCGACTAAGGACAATGGGCCAGAAGTGCAAAGAAGAGTGCAAAGGCTTCTCAACAATGCAAGGGACTTCAGAGACTTGGGCTTTAGTGGCAAGAGAGGTCAGGGCCCAAATATTCCTAACCCTACTCCAAGTCGAAGGCTAGGAGCAAGGCGCGTGCATGCCACAAGGACGGCCACCTTCCATTTCTTGGCCGTTAGGTAAGTAAGGTAAGTTTTCAATTCGAATATTTGCCTCTTTCTGTTTTTCTGGGTAGGATCTAGAATATCTACATTTTTTGAGTCAAAGACATTTTAGGAATATGTCCTTTTTCGGTTATACACTTTTGTACATTTTCCATTTATGCCCTTTTGTAATCTTTCCTTTTCTTTCTTTGAGTCGACCCTAGAAGGTCAAGCTGTCCAGCATATTAATAAGGCTCCTTCCAG
Source organism: Pugionium cornutum (assembly GCA_018901935.1). Classification (NCBI taxonomy): domain Eukaryota; kingdom Viridiplantae; phylum Streptophyta; class Magnoliopsida; order Brassicales; family Brassicaceae; genus Pugionium; species Pugionium cornutum. The sequence goes on from CM032156.1 coordinate 31,430,697, forward strand.
CATTGTAGACAACCTTTTTGATATTAATAAAGTAGAACTTTCTTCCAACAAGTTTTCTCTCCAAGAATCTTGTGCGCTTAGAATCTAGTTGAGACCAGCCTTCCTAGCTCTAAGTTTGTGATTTATCACGAGGTTCATCACCCCTCGTGTGGTTCACTTCACCTTTCCATCGAATACCAACCCAAAAACCCCTATCCATGAAGTCTAAGGTCGAGTTTCTCACCTAACCTTCTCCAAACAGCCCACGCGCATATAAGCCTTGAATCGAGGCTTGTATCATGAGAGAACGGCTTCATGTGGAGGTAACGGACATTACCCTGTTGATGGTTGTGGCGAATACCGTAATTGGCACAAGAAGAGCATTTTTTGGGATTTACCATATTGGAAGGACCATTTGTTGCGCCATAATCTAGATGTTATGCACATTGAGAAGAATTTTTTTGACAACATAATGAATACCATTCTAAATGTGCAAGGAAAAACAAAAGATAATTTGAAAGCTAGATTGGATTTGCCAGATATTTGTTCCCGGAAAGAACTACATGTAATGTCAAATGGAAAATCATTATCTCCCGCATTCCGGTTGGATGCGGATGCAAAAGATGAATTCTTTGACTGGATTAAGCATAGTGTCAAATTTCCAGATGGATACGCATCTAATCTTTGTAATTGTGTCGATACTATTGAAGGTAAATTTTCAGGGATGAAAAGTCATGATTGTCATGTTGTAATGCAAAGACTATTCCCATTTACCTTTAGCGATCTGCTGCCTAAAAACGTCCACGGAGCAATTGCAGATACGACGTTTACATTATTTTATATATAACTAATCATAATTATGTATATTATATGATATTAAAATATTTTTGTTTAGAGATTGGTGCTTTTTTCCGAGATTTATGTACAAGATCACTTACTGCAGACGATATCCGAAATTTGGAGGAAAAAATACCGGTTCTCATTTGTAACCTTGAGAAAATATTTCCACCAGCATTTTTTGATGTTATGGAGCATCTCCTATTCACCTCCCTAGAGAAGCAGCGCTTGGAGGACCTGTTCAGTACCGATGGATGTATCCTTTTGAGAGATATATGTTCCACCTAAAGAAAAAAGTTAAAAATCTTGCCAGGGTTGAAGGTTCAATCGTCGTACAAAGTATTAATGAAGAAACATCTAACTTTGCCAGCTACTATTTTCCATCGCAACTGCAAACAAAAAAATAGACGACCTGCACGATATGATGATGGAGGAGAAAAACCAAGCTATCCTGTGTATGTGCCAGAAATATTTGCACAGATTGGACGTTTAAGTAGAAAAGGGAAGACGCGACACCTATCAGAGGAGGAACACAATCACTTGCATTTGTATATTTTTAACAAATTGTGATGACGTTTTCGAATATGAAAGGTACATTCAATTTAATTTTGTTTTTAGCTATTATTATAATTTATTGTTAATTTATTTTTCATAATTAACAGGATATACATGGAAAAAATACGTGTTCATTATTCAGATTACAGCGAGAATGAGCTGGTCGAACTTAAAAAAAGCGAATTTGGAAGATGGTTGCATTTTTATGTTAGTGTTATCACAATTATGTAATTTTCAATAATAGTTTACTATATATATATATATATTTATAATTTACTACATTCTATTATTTTGTAGGTTACTACAGGTTCTTCTAGGGGGATAACGTTTCCCACGTGGTTAGTTGAGTTGGTGAGTGGTCCTATATTTACTGCAAAATCTTATCCAATGTATTGCACTCGTGGATATGCTTTTAAGAGTTATCGCGAAGGAAACTCACAAACAACTTGTAATTATGGTTTATCATCTCAATCAGGAGAAATTGTATACAATGGTATTCTTCGTGAAATACTAGAAGTTCACTATCCAGGAATGATTGATTTGAGGTGTATTGTGTTCTATTGTGACTGGTATGACACTGTCATGGATCAACGTGAAGACGAATTCGGTGTTACATTTGTCCACTCTTGTAAGCGACATCGAAAATATGATCATTTTATACTTGCATCACAAGCGGATCAGGTTTGTTACATTCGATATTCTCGTGTGAGAAACAAGCAAGATCCTTGGATTACAGTGACCTCAATAGATCCTAGAGGAATGGTATGTGGTATTACCGAACAAGAGCCTATGCAACAAAACACAATTGGTAACTTAGGTTCAATAGACACTTCTCTTGAATTTAACCTTGTTGTTGTTGACACCACGAACGAAGATTACAACGTGTTTCAAGATTCAGAAGAAGAGATTGGCGAGTTTGACGACCAAAATTTAGCTAATTCGGAATATTCATCAAATTCAGATTAAATTTGTGATAATAATTTTTTTTTTTCACCAAAAAAGCTTGTTTAACAAGGTACATTGCTTTGGCTATTGCTAGGATTGGTGTAGTTTCGGACAACTTCCTTTGTTTGGCTTGAAAACTCGTCTCGTTAAAGTTGTGGGTTTTAGTGTTGTTGTTCTATTTGAATGATAGATAACCAATATGTATGTTATACAACAATTAGAGTTATTTGATAAAATAAGTGAATTAGAAAATTATATAATACATTAATAATTATATTTTATTTTATTCAAAAATTATTTAATTTAAAAATTGATATACATATAATTATATGAAATTGGTTAAAAATATCCTTATATTATAAGTTTGATCTAAAACATTAATATACATATAATTATATAAAATAAACTATTTGGTAAATACATTCTAACAGTACAAATGTGTTTTCGGATTATTGACTCTACCACCCGACGGATTTCCGACGGGCATTTTAATTCTATCGGATATCCGTCGGAAAACCATAAAATATATTTGCAATGTGGGCAGACCATGTGTCGATCATGCACAATGTTATAAAAAATCCGATGGATTTACGCGGTAAACAAAATAAAAAATGCGGGGTTTCGTGAAAATTAATTGATGTACCGATGGATTTCCGATAGAATCTTCTGTCGGAAATATCGATTATAACCTACGACTTCTTCTTCTCCTCTCTCTCTCGCCGTTTCGCATTACCCTCGAAATTTCCGTCGATCGCCGATTCATCCTCGTTGCCGTTACTCCTCGCCGCCGTTTTTCTCCTCGTCGCCGCCGATTCTCGTCCTCAACATATAAGTTTTATCGGTTAGATTCGTTTCAAATTCGTTTCACATTCGTTTTCAGATTCATTTTCAGATTAGTTTTGAGATTAATTTTTCAGATTAATTTTTCAGATTACTTTTTCAGATCAGTTTTCAGATTAGTTTTTCAGATTAATTTTTCAGATTCGTTTGAATGTTTTTTCTATTGTTCTAAAAACACCCAAATAAACTATAATTTCTGTTGAACTTTTTCAGTTTTTCTACACCTCTTTTGGGGATTTAAAATCAGTTTATGTTTATTTCCGCTAATTTATTGTCTGTGGCTTTAATTTCTACTTAAAGACAAATAATAAGCATATTAAAAAATCTTGGACAATCCTACTTAAAATTCTATGCTCCAAATTGTCTATAGCAAAATCGTTGTTGAATTGGTTTTCCCACCGTATACATGCCAGTGACTGTAATGAGAGCAACTACTCATGCAAAATTTGGATGGGACTCCAAATGAGCCTGCTGTTTTGAATATACATTTTTATCTTATCAGCCCGATGGAATCTTCTACTGTATTTGTTTGATTAGTTAGCTATAGACTAAATGCTGTAGAATAGTGATATTAAAATAATTGGTATATAATTTTATGTACTTTAAGAAAATTAAATTTAAAAAATATTTACGTGCATATGATTCATATAAAAATTTTGCGCAAAAATTCAGTTTGGTTTGAAGGCAAATTTTCCTATTTATTTTTTAAATTGTTCATTCAAAAACTATATCATTATATGCAAACAGTAGATGAATAATAAATTATACTAAATTTTGTATATAATTGTATTATCTTCGATAAAAATCAAGAAATTCAATATTATATTATTTGCTTGTGTTATATAATTATAATATTTTCAAATAAAATTATACTTGTATATTTTAGAATATTCCTGTATGTTTTAGTTAAAACATACTATTGTTCAAACTGTTTAAAACAATTAAAAATTATAGGTTTATATTTAGTATATAAATGTTCCAATAATAGGTCGTATCAAGATTACCAAAGACGTGGTGAGTCGTCTACTCCGAGTTTCATACCAACTCAAGTTCCAGAATCTGTAAATGATTCTTTCCGACCAATGACAATTGAAGAATTGGTTCAGCAGACTGGTCGTGAACTTCTTACTTTTCTTGATCCGATGCGTCAAGAAAATTCGACATGGTAAATTAATTTTTTTATAATTATATTTAAAATAATTATTTTTACGATATTCTATAATTATATTTTAAATAATTATTATAACGCAATTATAATAAAAAATTCGTAGGTTTGGTATTTCAAACAACGGAATAAGCAAATCTATATAAAAGATGCTTCATTCTCTTTTGAACAAACCATATACCAAATTTAGAGATATTCCGTACGAGGAACATCAGATTTAGTTCAGAATGTTTGCGGTACGTTATTTAAATTTTAAATATATAATTGTTTTTAATAGTTTTTAATAATATTTTTTAGTAATATATAAGTAAATTTCATAGCAAGAATTTACATGGGATCCCATGAACACAAAATTGGTGGAAGAACCTTTCGAAAAAGAGGCTACAGTACAATTTTCCCACCACATGAACGAGTGGAAACAAAAATGGAAAAAGGGAAAAGATAAATCAAGAGGGTTGAATGAGTCGGTTTGGAACGACTTTATTCGTTATTGGGAATCTTCTAGCGCTGAGGTCATCTCGAGAACTAATTCGGGAAACCGGAAGAGCGACTGAGGAGGCAAAGACATTTATATTCACAATGTCGAATCGACTAGTTTTCTGAGACGAGCCGATCAAATGGTAAATGAATTATTATATTAATTATATTTATTATTATTTTAAAATTTTAAAATTATTAATTTAGAATTTTTTACTTTTAAGCACAAGAAATTGGAGTCCCTTCAGATCACTTGCAACTTCTCGAGCCTGTCCACACGAACAAAAGTACTTGTCGTATCCAAGATGGTCTCATTAGTGAGATCATCGAAAAAGAAAAAAGGAAAAAAGTAATATTTTAACCCAACAGTCTCAAGTTGGTTATTCATCTTCGGTCGCCAAATTGCCTCGTTTTGAGATTAACCGTCTCGTTCTTGATGTAAGTTTTATTTTTTTAATATTATAATAATTTTCATAAAATTTTGTAATAATATTTTTTATTTTTATAGGAAGTACCATTCTCTAAAAGTCGCCATCCAGAACTCGGGAGAGTTACAGATATTGGTGGCGCAACATCTGTAGCTAGAAACGAGGAGAATGAACAGCTAAAAGAATAAATGGCGGCTATGAAAATAGAGATGAATAATCTCAAAAACTTTGTAAAGAAATAAATTGGCTGATGATTTTTTTTCTCCTCCTTCTCTTGTTGTCCCTCTATTGTAATTTGTATTTTAAAACAAATATTTAATATTATATTTATAATTAGAATATTATTTTTATTAATTGTATGATTATTTTTTAAAATATATAAAAATATTAATTTAATTTAATAAAATAAATTTTAATTTTATCTTTTTAATATTTATATTTTAAAAATATTTAATTCAATATTTTTAAAATATAAATATTAAAAAAATATTTTTTTTAATTAATTGGTTTTTTCCGACGGACCATTCTGTTGGAAACTTGTCGCCTAACTTCCGACGTTTATAAGCTGTCGGGAAATATCATCGGACCAAATTTCCAACGGCAACACTCATCGGAAAGCATCCCTCGATAATTCGTCGGTAATTTCCGATGGAGTTTTCATTGAAAATCCGTCGGATATTTCCGACGACTGGGACCATCGAAGATCCGTCAGTATTTTCCGATGACTGGGACCATCGAAGATCCGTCTGTATTTTCCGACGGACATCTTCAATCGAACATCCGTAGGAAATTCCCGACAAATTCCTACGGAAATTCATTTCCAACAAAATATTCCCGAAGGACGATATTCGTCGGAAATTAGATGGGAATCTGTATTACCGACGTGTTTCCGACGAGTATGGCCATCGGGAATGTGCAGTTTTCTTGTAGTGTCGGTTGACTACTTCGGTTTGGCAATCGGTTTGAGGATGACAGGTGGTAGAGAACACCAGCTTTGTGCCTAGCTTTCTCCAAAGGGTCCTCTAGAAATGGCTAAGGAACTTGATATCCCTGCCTGACACGATGGTCCTTGGCACTCCATGAAGCCGTACTATCTACTTGAAGAACAATTCCGCTGTTTACGTGGCATCATTAACATTGGCACACGGAATGAAATGTGCAATCTTCGAGAATCTGTCCACTACTACAAAGATTTCATATTTGTGGTTGATCTTGGGTAGATCTAGAACGAAGTCCATTGAGATCTCCACCTATGGATGTATAGGTATGGGCAGAGGGAGGTACAACCCGTGAGGGTGCACTCGGGACTTTGCCTTTTTGCAGGTGATGCCCCTTGCACAATGGGCTTCTACTGACCTTTTGATGTGTGGCCAGTAAAAGTGCTCCTTGACCACTGCTAGTGTCTTGTCGACACCAAAGTGGCCCATGAGCCCTCCTCCATGAGCTTCTCAGATGATAAGCTCTCGTAACGATGCTTGTGGCATGCACAACCTTCTCTCTCGGAACAAGAACCCCTCATGGAGGTAGAACTTGCCATGACTTCATGTGGCACACTCCTTGTAGCTCTCAACAAGGTCAGGATCATCTTATATAGGTCCTTGATGTGCGCGAACCCTAAGACCTTTGCCTCCATGGTGGATATCAAGGGAAACCTCCTTGATTGTGCATCGGCTACCACATTGTCTTTGCCCTTCTTGTACTGGATGACGTACGGGAAGGTCTCTATGAACTCCATCCACCTGGCATATCTCCTCTTGAGATTGGTTTGCCCTTTGAGGTGTTTGAGAGTCTCGTGATCACTGTGGATCACAAACTCCTTGGATAGCAAGTAATGCTGTCAAGTCTCCAATGCTCGGACTAGGGCATAGAGCTCTTTGTCGTAGGTGGGGTAGTTGATTGAAGCACCACCTAGCTTCTCACTGAAGTATGCTACCGGCCTTCCTCCTTGGGTTAGCACTGCTCCTATGCCTATTCCAGAGGCATCACACTCCACTTCAAACGTCTTGTTGAAGTTGGACAGGACTAGCACTAGTCCATGCGTAAGGTTGTCCTTCAAGGCCTAGAATGCCTTCTCCTGAGCTTCTCCCCAGCTTATCCCCATGTTCTTCTTCACTACTGCCGTCAATGGTGAGGCAATACTGCTGAAGTTGGGCACGAATCTTCTGTAGAAGCTGGCTAGACCGTGGAAACTCCTCACTTGGCTGATGTTGCTCGGTGTTGGATATTCTTGTATGGCTCGAATCTTCTCTTCATCAACCTGTAAGTCCTATGAACTTACAACAAAACCTAAGAAGACAAATTTATCGGTACAAAAGATGCACTTCTTAAGATTGGCATAAAGCTCTTCTTGTCGAAGGGTTTTAAGTACCAACTCAAGATGTGTGAGATGATCCCTTAAGCACTTACTGTAAACTAAAATGTCATCAAATTAAACCACAACGAACTTACTGATGTACGCCCTAAGAACTTGGTTCATAAGGCGCATGAAGGTGCTTGGGGCATTAGTCAAGCCGAATGGCATGACTGTCCACTCGTAGAGCCCTTGCTTTGTCTTGAAAGCAGTCTTCCATTTATCACCTTCCTTCATCCTGACCTGGTGGTATCCACTCTTGAGGTCTATCTTGGAGAAGACCGTGGCTCCACTCAGCTCATCTAGCATGTCATCCAGCCGTGGTATCGGATGCCAGTACTTGACTGTGATATTGTTGATTGTTCGGCAGTCCATGCACATTCGCCAAGTCCCATCCTTCTTGGGCACTAGCAGCACTAGTACAGCACATGGACTGAGGCTCTCTCGAACATAGCCTTTCTCCAGGAGCTCCTTGACTTGCTTCTCAAGTTCCTTAGACTCCTCTGGAATCATCCGGTAGGCTGGCCGGTTAGGCAGGGCTGCTACGGGCACGAGGTCGATCTGGTGCTCTATGCCACGTAGGGGAGGCAAGCCTGCTGGTATCTCCTCAGGAAAGACATACCTTGAATTTGTTGAGGAGAGGTGCTACTTCAGAAGGTAGCTAGATCCACCTGTTCTTTCTCTACATTCAAAACTTTTTTGAAAACCATTAGTAGCATTAAATCCTTCGAGGCTAAAGCTCTCCGGACATGACTTGGTTGAATGAGAAAGTTAGATTTAATGAGATTCTTTTCCTTACTCATTTGCTGTTGAACCTCATGTACCTGGGCAGGTGTGAGAGGAGGTAGGCTGACCTTTCTCTTGTCATGCTCAAAAATGTAGAGATTGGTTCGGCCATCATGCCTGGTCTCCTTGTCAAACTGCCATGGCCTTCCTAGCAGAAGATGGCCAGCTTGCATTGGCACCACGTCGCAGACTACCTGGTCTTGGTACTTGCCCACACTGAATGGCACAGTGACTTGCTCATGGATCTTGAGCTCCACTTTGTCATCGAGCCATCTCAGTCTATACGGTCGAGGGTGCCTTGTCTTCTCTAGACCTAGCTTATCAACAATGTACGCACTAGCAACGTTAGTGCAAGAACCACCATCTATGATGAGGTTACATACCTTGCCCTTGATGGTGCAACAGTTGTGGAAGTTGTTCTCCCTTTGAATGGTCTCTGAGGAATCCACCATTGCACTGAGAATGCGTCTAGTGACCAGCACTTCCCCCACATCAGGGTACTAAATGTCACCGTATTCTACTTCTGGTTCATAGTCATCTTCATCTTGGGATTCATACTCTCCAGCTTCCGTAATCAGCATGATCCGGTTGTTTGGGCACTCCCTTGAGATGTGTCCGCGACCCCTACACTTGAAACAAGTGATGTCACGTGATCTTTGAGGGTTAGAGGACTTACTAGGCTCTCTCTGGTCACGGGTTGGCTCAGGAGGCTTGCTCTTGAACCGTGACTCGATCTGTATGCTCTTGCCTTGTCTACGGGCTTGGGGATATTGCTTGGTGCCCAAACCATCTTAGGCTTGCTGCGGATGTCTTAGCTCTTACGCTTGATGAGCTGCTCAGGCTGGACAGATAGGTGGAACAAATCCTTGAAGTCATTGTAGATTTGCCTTTCCACCTTGCGGTTGATTCTTTCTTGCAGTCCATCCAAGAACTGTGCCATCAAAGCCTCCTCATCGTCGTTGAGCTCCAACCTGTTCCTTAGTCTCCCAAGCTCTTCATAGTACTTCTCTACTGATCTGGTGCCCTACTTAAGAGTACGAAAACAGCGTTGCAAATCTCTATGAAAGTAAGGTGGAACAAACCTTTGTCTCATGAGATCTTTCATGTCGACCCATGAGTCTACGAGCCAAAATCTTTTCCTCCTTTGGTCCAAAACCTCACGATCCCACCAGATGAGGGCATTGTCCGTGAGTTGTGCTACTGCCATGGAGACTCTCCTAGGGCCTGGTTGGTTGTAGTGATCGAAGATGTGATCCATCCTCCTCTCCCAATCAAGATAGGCTTCGGGGTCTACTTTTTCTGCAAAACTAGGAGGTGTTAATTTGACATCAGGATGAGTTACCCGGTTGTAGGCGTATTCATCTCCATCCTCATGATGTCCGGGAGGCATTCTTGGTCTCTGGTGATGACCATATGGCTCCAAGCCATCGCCTTCTGCTTCTGGTCGCCGTGGAGGTCCTCTCGGCCTAGGGTGATAGTCATGAGGCGTCCTCATCTCCATCAGGCTGGGGCTCCTCCTATTCGTGCTGTGTCCCCTGTGCTTAGGACCCTCAGCACGGTCTTGCTCAGCCCTCACGTGCCTTATGGCCTGGAATCTCACAGGCCTCTCAACGTGCTCCAACCTCTCGCCGATTGATGCGAGTTGCGTTTGGAGGGTGGTGAACATGGCCATCATGGCCTCGGCTATATCTCGATTTTCTTCTGCCATTGCGTACTACAAAAGAAAGGAACAAGTTACTCTGCTCCTAAAATCGATTAGGAGGATTTCTTATATAGAAGAATTCGAAAAAATGCAAAAGTGAAAAACTGGGAAAAAGGAAAATTTGAAAAAATGGAAAGTTGGAAAAAATGGAAACTTCCTAACAACTAGTGCTAGCTGTGTTGGTCGATTTCTTTTGGTGTTTTTCCTATTTTCTTTTTCTTTTCTTTTTAATTTAACTTAATAATAATGGAAATATGATTTAAGTAAAAAGGAAAAAAAATGTAATTTGCAATGCAAGAATGAACCGAAGCCCTAGTGATGCACGTAGAAGCTAGATGCACTCGGTTTGGAGTTTGATGTTATTTTTTTTTATTTTTCTTGAATGCGACTTAAACTAATGCAAGAATTGGAATCAAAACTAAGTAAAGGATAGAAACAACCTAGATATAGGGAGCTTTAAGCTCTGATACCAAAATGATACAAGCCTCGATTCAAGGCTGTATGCGCGTGGGCTGTGTGGAGAAGATTAGGTGAGAAACTCAACCTTAGGCTTCTGGATGGGGGTTTTCTGGTTGGTAAAAGATGGAAGGGTGAAGTGAACCACACGAGGGGTGATGAAACCTGATAAATCACAAACGTAGAGCTAGGACGGCTGGTCTCAACTAGGTTCTAAGCGTACATGTCTCTTGAGAGAATAACTTGTAGAAAGAAAATTCGATCTTTATTAATTATCAAAAAGGTTGTCGAACTACATTTCTGGAAGGAGCCTCATTAATATGCTCGACAACTTGACCTTCTAGGGTTGACTCAAGAAAAAAATGGAAAACTTACAAAAGTGCACAAATGGAAAACTTACAAAAGTGCATAACCAAAAAGAACTTATTTCTAAAATGTCTTTGACTTAAAAATGTAAATAATCTAAATCCTACCCTGAAAAACAGAAAGAGGCAAGTATATAATTTGAAAACTTACCTTTCTTACCTCTCGGCCAAGAAATGGAAGGTGGCCGACCTTGTGGCATGCACGCACCTTGCTCCTAGTCTTCGACTTGGAGTAGGGTTAGGAATCTTTGGGCCCTGACCTCTCTTGCCACTAAAGCCCAAGTCTCTGAAGTCCCTTGCATTGTTGAGAAGCCTTTGGACTCTTCTTTGCACTCTTGGCCCAATGTCCTTCGTCGATCATCCTCTAGGAGCTTGTCGACCCATAAGCTGAACTTGTGGAAGAGCGCCCTTGATCTGCTCCTTGTCATTGCTCCTGGTGGTACCACTGGTGTAGAGACTTCCTCAAGATGCATGCCTTGAAGCTGGCAGCTTATCTGGTCCGAGTCTCCTTGTGCAGATGTTGAAATCGTGGTGCAATCGGCTGGATCGGCTGGACTGTGCGAGGTACTGGCCGAAATGTCATTGGAACCGGCCAAGTTGATCCCAGAGCCGACGGCATCACTGATGGGGCCGACGGTGTCATCCACATTGCCGCCAGTTGGGCCAGAGGTTTGGGCCTCTCTGCCGGAAATGTTGGTCGGTCCGGCCCGGTTGGTCGAAGGCTTGGCGGTTCCGCTTGGGCCGGCAGACGCCCCAAATGGCCCGGCTGTCTCGGGCAAGCTCCCTGGTCGGCCAGTCTGATCTCCTGGCCGGCCATACGACCTGATGTCCCCATCAACTATGAACCAGAAGGAGAATACGGTGACATTGAGTACCCTGATGTGGGGGAAGTACTGGCCACTAGACGTATTCTCAATGCAATGGTGGATCCCTCAGAGGCCATCCAAAGGGAGAACATCTTCCACAGCCGTTGCACCATCAAGGGCAAGGTATGTAACCTCATCATAGATGGTGGTTCTTGCACTAACGTTGCTAGTGCGTACATTGTTGATAAGCTAGGTCTAGAGAAGACAAGGCACCCTCGACCGTATAGGCTGAGATGGCTTGATGACAAAGTGGAGCTCAAGATCCATGAGCAAGTAACTGTGCCATTCAGTGTGGGCAGATACCAAGACCAGGTAGTATGCGACGTGGTGCCAATGCAAGCTGGCCATCTTTTGTTAGGAAGGCCATGGCAGATTGACAAAGAGACAAGGCATGGTGGCCGAACCAATCTCTACACCTTTGTGCACGACAAGAGAAAGGTCAGCCTAGCTCCTCTCACACCTATGGCTTCAACAGCAAATGAGTAAGGAAAATAAGCTCATTAAATCTAACTTTCTCATTCAACCGAGTCATGTCCCGGAGAGCTTTAGCCTCGAAGGATTAAATGCTAGTAATGGTTTTCAAAGAAGTTTTGAATGTAGAGAAAGAACAGGTAGAACTACCTCCTGAAGTAGCAACCCTCATCAACAAGTTCCAGGATGTATTTCTAGAGGAGATACCAGCAGGCTTGCCTCCCCTACGCGGCATAGAGCACCGGATTGTCCTTGTGCCCGGAGCAGCCTTACCTAATCGACCAGCCTACCAGATGAGTCCAGAAGAGTCTAAGGAGCTTGAAAAGCAAGTCAAGGAGCTCCTGGAGAAAGGCTATGTTTGAGAGAGCCTCAGTCCATGTGTTGTACCAGTGCTGCTAGTGCCCAAGAAAGATGGGACTTGGCGAATGTGCGTGGACTGCTGAGCAATCAACAACATCACAGTCAAGTATCGGCATCCAATACCACGGCTGGATGACATGCTAGATGAGCTGAGTGGAGCCACGGTCTTCTCCAAGATAGACGTCAAGAGTGGATACCACCAGGTCAGGATGAAGGAAGGTGACGAGTGGAAGACTGCTTTCAAGACAAATCAAGGGCTGTACGAGTGGACAGTCATGCCATTTGGCTTGACTAATGCCCCAAGCACCTTCATGCGCCTTATGAACCAAGTTCTTATAGCGTACATCAGTAAGTTCATTGTAGTTTACTTTGATGACATTTTAGTTTACAGTAAGTGCTTAAGGGATCACCTCACACATCTTGAGTTGGTATTTAAAACCCTTAGACAAGAATAGCTTTATGCCAATCTCAAGAAGTGCATCTTTTATACTGATAAACTTGTCTTCTTAGGTTTTGTTGTAAGTTCAGAGGACTTACAGGTTGATGAAGAGAATATTCGAGCCATACAAGAATGGCCAACACCGAGCAACATCAGCCAAGTGAGGAGTTTCCACGGTCTGGCCAACTTCTACCGAAGGTTTGTGCCCAACTTCAGCAGTATTGCCTCACCATTGACGGCAGTAGTGAAGAAGAACGTGGGATTCAGCTGGGGAGAAGCTCAGGTGAAGGCATTCCAGGCCTTGAAGGACAGCCTCACACATGCACCAGTGCTAGTCTTGCCCGACTTCAACAAGACATTTGAAGTGGAGTGCGATGCCTCTGGAATAGGCATAGGAGCGGTGCTAACTCAAGGAGGAAGGCCAGTGGCATACTTCAGTGAGAAGCTAGGTGGTGCCTCACTGAACTACCCCACTTACGACAAGGAGCTTTATGCCCTAGTCCGAGCCTTGGAGACTTGGCAGCATTACTTGCTGTCCAAGGAGTTTGTGATCCACACTGATCACAAGACTCTCAAACACCTCAGAGAACAAACCAATCACAAGAGGAGACATGCAAGGTGGATGGAGTTCATAGAGACCTTTCCGTACGTCATCAAGTACAAGAAGGGCAAGGACAATGTGGTAGCCGATGCACTATCAAGGAGGTTTGCCTTGATATCCACGATGGAAGCAAAGGTCTTAGGATTCGAGCACATCAATGACCTATATAAGGATGATCTTGACTTTGCTGAGAGCTACAAGGAGTGTGGCACAAGGAGTCATGGCAAGTTGTACATCCATGAGGGGTTCTTGTTCCAAGAGAGAAGGTTGTGCATACCACAAGGATCTTTATGGGAGCTTATCGTCCGAGAAGCTCATGAAGGAGGACTCATGGGCCACTTTGGTGTCGACAAGACACTAGCAGTGGTCAAGGAGCACTTCTACTGGCCAAAAATCAAGAGGTCAGTAGAAGCCCATTGTGCAAGATGCATCACTTGCAAAAAGGCGAAGTCCCAAGTGCATCCTCATGGGTTGTATCTCCCTCTGCCCATACCTACACATCCATGGGTGGACATCTCAATGGACTTTGTTCTAGGTTTGCCCAAGATCAACCACAAAGATGCAATCTTTGTAGTGGTGGACATATTCTCCAAGATGGCACATTTCATTCCGTGTGCCAATGTTAATGATGCCACGCAAACAGCCGAGCTGTTCTTCAGGGAGATAGTACGGCTTCATGGAGTGCCAAGGACCATCGTGTCAGACAGGGACACCAAGTTCCTCAGCCATTTCTGGAGGACCCTTTGGAGGAAGCTAGGCACGAAGCTGCTCTTCTCTACCACCTGCCATCCTCAAACCGATGGCCAAACTGAAGTAGTCAACCGGACATTATCGACTCTTCTCAGGACTACACTAGGGAAGAACCTCAAGACTTGGGTGGAGTGCCTGCCATTCATAGAGTTCGCATACAACCGAGCCGTGCACTCAGCAACCAAGAAGACCCCTTTTGAAGTAGTCTACGGCTTCAACCCTCTCACACCATTGGAGCAAACACCACTGCCACCAGCAGAGATGACCAACCTCAATGGAGCATCTAAGGCGGAGTTCATAAAGAAGATACACCAGAAGGTAGCAGAGACTTTGGAGAAGAGGACCGTGCAGTACGTGACTCATGCCAACAAGGGAAGAAAGGAGGTGATTTTTCAACCAAGCGATTGGGTGTGGCTACACCTACGGCAGGAGAGGTTCCCCAACCTAACGAGTTCCAAGCTGGCCCCAAGAGGAGATGGACCATTCAGAGTGCTGGAGAGGATCAAGAACAACGCCTACTGGATCGAGCTTCCAGGTGAGTTTAATGTGTCTTACACGTTCAACGTAACTGATCTAGCCTCTTTCCATGCAGATGAACCAATTTTGAGGTCAAAACCTACTGAAGGGGGAGGGGATGTGATACAAGCCTCGATTCAAGGCTTATATGCGCGTGGGCTGTTTGGAGAAGGTTAGGTGAGAAACTCGACCTTAGACTTCTTGGATAGGGTTTTTTGGGTTGGTATTCGATGGAAAGGTGAAGTGAACCACACGAGGGGTGATGAACCTCGTGATAAATCACAAACTTAGAGCTAGGAGGGCTGGTCTCAACTAGGTTCTAAGCGCACAAGATTCTTAGAGAGAAAACTTGTTGGAAGAAAATTCTACTTTATTAATATCAAAAAGGTTGTCGAACTACAATGTTGGAAGGAGCCTTATTAATATGCTCGACAGCTTGACCTTCTAGGGTCGACTCAAAGAAAGAAAAGGAAAGTTTACAAAAGTGCACAAATGGAAAATATACAAAAGTGCATAACCGAAAAAAGGACATATTCCTAAAATGTCTTTGACTCAAAAATGTAAACAATCTAGATCCTACCCTGCAAAACAGAAAGAGGCATATATTCAAATTGAAAACTTACCTTTCTTACCACACGGCCAAGAAATGGAAGGTGGCCGTCCTTGTGGCATGCACGCACCTTGCTCCTAGTCTTCGACGTGAAGTAGGGTTAGGAATCATTGGGCCCTGACCTCTCTTGCCACTAAAGCCCAAGTCTCTGAAGTCCCTTGCATTGTTGAGAAGCCTTTGGACTCTTCTTTGCACTTCTGGCCCATTGTCCTTAGTCGATCTTCCTCTAGGAGCTTGTCGACCCATAAGCTGAACTTGTGGAAGAGTGCTCTTGATCTGCTCCTTGTCATTGCTCCTGGTGGCACTACTGGTGTAGAGACTTCCTCTAGATGCATGTCCTGAAGCTGGTAGCTTATCTGGTCCGAATCTCCTTGTATAGAAGTTGAAATGCTCATGTACTCGGCTGGATCGGCAGTACCAGCTGGACTGTGCGAGGTACTGGCCGGAATGCCTTCTGGACCGGCCAAATTAATCCCGGAGTTGGCGGCAGCACCAATGGGACCAGCAGTGTCATCCGCGTTGGCACCAATTGTGCCAGAAGTTTGGGCCTCACCGCCGGCAATGCTGATCGGTCCGGTCCTGTTGCTCGAGGGTCCGGCGGTACCGCTTGGGCCGGCAGACGTGCCAAATGGCCCGGCTGTCTCGGGCAAGCTTCCTGGTCGGCCAGTCTGGTCTCCTGGCTGGACATACGACCTGATGTCCTCATCATCCCCTCCGTCTTCAGCATGTTTTGACCTCAAAGCTGGTTCATCTGCATGGAAAGGGGCTAAGTTAGTTACGTTGAACGTGTTGGACACATTAAACTCACCAGGGAGCTCGATCCGGTAGGCGTTGTTGTTGATCCTCTCCAGCACTCTGAATGGTCCATCTCCTCTTGGTGCTAGCTTGGAACTCCTTAGGTTGGGAAACATCTCCTGCCGTAGGTGTAGCCATACCCAATCGCCTGGTTGAAAGATCTCCTCCTTTCTTCCCTTGTAAGCATGCGTCACGTACTGCCCGGTGCTCTTCTCCAAGTTCTCTGCTACCTTCTGGTGTAACTTCCTTATGAACTCTGCCTTGGATGCTCCGTTGAGGTTGGTCATCTCTGCTGGTGGCAGTGGCGTTTGCTCCAATGGGGTGAGAGGGTTGAAGCCGTATACCACTTCAAAGGGTGTCTTCTTGGTTGCTGAGTGCACGGCTCAGTTGTAAGCGAACTCTATGAATTCCAGGCACTCCACCCAAGTCTTGAGGTTCTTCCCTAGTGTAGTCCTGAGAAGAGTTGATAGTGTCCGGTTGACAACTTCAGTTTGGCCATCGGTTTGAGGATGGCAGGTGGTAGAGAAGAGTAGCTTCGTGCCTAGCTTCCTCCAAAGGGTCCTCCAGAAATGGCTGAGGAACTTGGTGTCCCTGTCTGACACGATGGTCCTTGGCACTCCATGAAGCCATACTATCTCCCTGAAGAACAGCTCGGCTGTTTGCGTGGCATCATTAACATTGGCACACGGAATGAAGTGTGTCATCTTGGAGAATCTGTCCACCACTACAAAGATTGCATCTTTGTGGTTGATCTTGGGCAGACCTAGAACAAAGTCCATTGATATATCCACCCATGGATGCGTCGGTATGGGCAGTGGGAGATACAACCCGTGAGGTTGCACTCGGGACTTTGCCTTCTTGCAAGTAATGCATCTTGCACAATGTGCTTCTACTGTCCTCTTGATGTGTGGCCAGTAGAAGTGTTCCTTGACCACTGCTAGTGTTTTGTCGACTCCAAAGTGGCCCATGAGTCCTCCTCCATGAGCTTCTCGGATGATAAGCTCCCGTAATGATCCTTGTGGTATGCACAACCTTCTCTCTTGAAACAAGAACCCCTCATGGATGTAGAACTTCGTATGACTCCCTGTGCCACACTCCTTGTAGCTCTCGGCGAGGTCAGGATCATCCTTATACAGGTCCTTGATGTGCTCGAATCCTAACACCTTGGCTTCCATTGTGGATATCAAGGCAAACCACCTTGATAGTGCATCAGCTACCACATTGTCCTTGCCCTTCTTGTACTTGATGATGTACGGGAAGGTCTCGATGAACTCCATCCACCTGGCATGTCTCTTCTTGAGATTGGTTTGCCCTCTGAGGTGTTTGAGAGTGTCGTGATCAGTGTGGATCACAAACTCCTTGGACAGCAAGTAATGCTGCCAAGTTTCCAAGGCTCGGACAAGGGCATAAAGCTCCTTGTCATAAGTGGGGTAGTTCAGTGAGGCACCACCTAGCTTCTCACTGAAGTATGCCACTGGCCTCCCTCCTTGAGTCAGCACCGCTCCTATGCCTATTCCAGAGGCATCGCACTCTACTTCGAATGTCTTGCTGAAGTCGGGCAAGACTAGCACTGGTGCATGTGTGAGGCTGTTCTTCAAGGCCTGGAACGCCTTCTCCTGAGCTTCTCCCCAGCTGAATCCCACGTTCTTCTTCACTACTGCCGTCAATGGTGAGGCAATACTGCTGAAGTTGGGCACGAACCTTCGGTAGAAGCTGGCCAGTCCGTGGAAACTCCTCACTTGGCTGATGTTGCTCGGTGTTGGCCATTCTTGTATGGCTTTGATACAAGCCTTGATTCAAGGATGTATGCGCGTGGGCTGTTTGTAGAAGATTAGGTGAGAAACTCAACCTTAGGCTTCTGGATAGGGGTTTTCTGGTTGGTAAACGATGGAGGGGTGAAGTGAACCACACGAGGGGTGATGAACCTCATGATAAATCACAAACTTAGAGCTAGGAGGGCTGGACTCAACTAGGTTCTAAGCACACAAGATTCTTAGAGAGAAAACTTGTAGGGAAAAAGTTCTACTTTATTAATAATCAAAAGGTTGTCGAACTACAATGCTGGAAGGAGCCTTATTAATATGCTCGACAGCTTGACCTTCTAGGGTCGACACAAATAAAGAAAAGGAAAGTTTACAAAAGTGCACAAAAGGAAAAGATACAAAAGTGCATAATCGAAAAAAAAGGACCTATTCCTAAAATGTCTTTGACTCAAAAATGTAAACAACTAGATCCTACCCTGCAAAACAGAAAGAGGCAAATATATTCGAATGTAAACTTACCTTATCTTACCTCATGGCCAAGAAATGGAAAGTGGCCGCCCTTGTGGCATGCACGCGCCTTGCTCCTAGTCTTCGACTTGGAGTAGGGTTACAAGTCTCTGGGCCTTGACCTCTCTTGCCACTAAAGCCCAAGTCTCTGATGTCCCTTGTGTTGTTGAGAAGCTATTGGACTCTTCCTTGTATTTCTGGCCCATTGTCCTTAGTCGATCTTCTTCTAGAAGCTTGTTGACCCATAGGCTGAATTTGTGGAAGAGCACCCTTGATCTGCTTCTTGTTATTGCTCCTTGAGGTACTACTGGTGTTGAGACATCCTCTAAGTGCATGTCCTGGAGCTAGTAGCTCATTTGGTCCGAGTCCTCTTGTGTAGAAGTGGAAATGCGTGTGTACTCGGCTGGATGGCCTGTACCGGATGGGTTGTGTGCGGTACTGGCCGGAATGGCTTCAGGACCGGCCAAGTTGATCCCCGAGTCGGCGGTGTCATCAGAGGGACCGGCGGTGTCATTCACGTCCCCACCAAGTGTGCCGGGAGCTTGGGCCTCTCCGCCGGCGATGTTGACCGGTCTGGTCCTATACGTCGAGGGTCCGGCGGTACTGTCTGGTCCGGCAGGCGCGCCAGCTGGTCCTGCTGCCTCGGGCAATCGGATGTACGACCTGATGTCCTCATCATTCCCTCCCTCTTCAGTAGGTTTTGTCCTCAAACTGGATCATCTGCATGGAAAGGGGCCAAGTCAGTGACATTAAACGTATTGGACACATTAAACTCACCTGGAAGCTCGATCCGGTAGGCGTTGTTGTTGATCCTCTCGAGCACTCTGAATGGTCCATCTCCTCTTGGTGCTAGCTTTGAACTCCTTAGGTTTGGGAACCTCTCCTGCCGTAGGTGTAGCCACACCCAATCGCCTGGTTTAAAGATCACCTCCTTTCTTCCCTTGTTGGCATGAGTCACGTACTGTCCGTCCTCTTCTCCAAGTTTTCTGCTACCTTCTGGTGTAACCTCCTTATGAACTCTGCCTTGGATGCTCCGTTGAGGTTGGTCATCTCAGCTGGTGGTAGTGGCGTTTGTTCCAATGGGGTGAGAGGGTTGAAGCCGTATACTACTTCAAATGGTGTCTTCTTGGTTGCTGAGTGCACGGCTCGGTTGTAGGAACTCAATGAATGGCAGGCACTCCACCCAAGTATTTAGGTTCTTCCCTAGTGTAGTTCTGAGAAGAGTTGATAGTGTCCTGTTGACAACTTCAGTTTGGCCATCGGTTTGAGGATGGCAGGTGGTTGAGAAGAGTAGCTTCTTGCCTAGCTTTCTCCAAAGGGTCTTCCAGAAATGGCTGAGGAACTTGGTGTCCCTATCTAATACGATGGTCCTTGGCACTCCATGAAGCCGTACTATCTCTCTGAAGAACAGCTCAGCTGTTTGGGTGGCATCATTAACATTGACACACGGAATGAAATGTGCCATCTTGGAGAATCTGTCCACCACTACAAAGATTGCATCTTTGTGGCTGATCTTGGGCAGACCTAGAACGAAGTCCATCGAGATGTCCACCCATGGATGTGTTGGTATGGGCAGTGGGAGATACAACCCGTGAGGTTGCACTCTGGACTTTGCCTTCTTACAAGTGATGCATCTTGCACAATGAGCTTCTACTGTCCTCTTGATGTGTGGCCAGTAGAAGTGCTCCTTGACCACTGCTAGAGTCTTGTCGACACCAAAGTGGCCCATGAGTCCTCCTCCATGAGCTTCTCGGATGATAAGCTTCCTTAGTGATCCTTGTGGTATGCACAGCCTTCTTTCTCGGAACAAGAATCCTCATGGATGTAGGATTTGCCATGACTCCCTGTGCTACACTCCTTGTAGCTCTCAGCAAGGTCAGGATCATCCTTGTATAGATCCTTGATGTGCTCGAATCCTAGGACCTTTGCCTCCATGGTTGATATCAAGGCAAACCTCCTTGATAGTGCATCGGCTACCACATTGTCTTTGCCCTTCTTGTACTTGATGATGGACGGAAAGGTCTCTATGAACTCCATCCACCTGGCATGTCTCCTCTTGAGATTGGTTTGCCCTCTGAGGTGTTTGAGAGTCTCGTGATCAGTGTGGATCATAAACTCCTTGGACAGCAAGTAATGCTGCCAAGTCTCCAAGGCTCGGACTAGGGCATAAAGCTCCTTGTTGTAAGTGGGGTAGTTCAGTGAGGCACCAGCTAGCTTCTCACTGAAGTATGCCACTGGCCTTCCTCCTTGAGTTAGCACCACTCCTATGCCTATTTCAGAGGCATCGCACTCCACTTCAAATGTCTTGTTGAAGTCGGGCAAGACTAGCACTGGTGCATGTGTGAGGCTGTCCTTCAAGGCCTGGAATGCCTTCACCTGAGCTTCTCCCCAGCTGAATCCCACGTTCTTCTTCACTACTGCCGTCAATGGTGAGGCAATACTACTGAAGTTGGGCAGAAATCTCCTGTATAAGCTGGCCAGTCCGTGGAAGCTCCTCACTTGGCTGATGTTGCTTGGTGTTGGCCATTCTTGTATGGCTCGAATATTCTCTTCATCAACCTGTAGGTCCTGTGAACTTAAAACAAAACCTAAAAAGACAAGTTTATCAGTACAAAAGATGCACTTCTTGAGATTGGCATAAAGCTCTTCTTGTCGAAGGGTTTTAAGGACCATCTCAAGATGTGTGAGGTGTTCCCGTAGGCACTTACTGTAAACAAGTATATCATCAAAATAAACTACAACGAACTTACTGATGTACGCCCTAAGAACTTGGTTCATAAGGGGCATGAAGGTGCTTGGGGCATTAGTCAAGCCAAATGGCATGACTGTCCACTCGTAGAGCCCTTGCTTTGTCTTGAAGGCAGTCTTCCATTCATCGCCTTCCTTCATCCTTACCTGGTGGTATCCACTTTTGAGGTCTATCTTGGAGAAGACCGTGCCTCCACTCAGCTCATCTAGCATGTCATCCAGTCGTGGTATTGGATGCCTATACTTGACTGTGATGTTGTTGATTGCTCGGCAGTCCACGCACACGCGCCAAGTCCCATCCTTCTTGGGCACTAGTAGCACTGGTACAGCACATGGACTGAGGCTCTCTCGAACATATCCCTTCTCCAGGAGCTCCTTGACTTGCTTCTCAAGCTCCTTGGACTCCTCTGGACTCATCCGGTAGGCTGGCCGGTTGGGCAGGGCTGCTCCCGGCACTAGATCAATCTGGTGTTCTATGCCACGTAAAGGAGGCAAGCCTGCTGGTATCTCCTCTGGAAACACATCCTGGAATTTGTTGAGGAGTGTTGCTACTTCATGAGGTAGCTCTACCTGTCCCTGTTCTATGCTCAACACTTCCTTGAAAACCATTAGTAACATAAAATCCTTCGAGGCTAAAGCTCTCCCGACATGACTAGGTTGAATAAGAAAATTAGACTTGACAATTTTCTTTTCCTTACTCATTTGTAGTTGTAGCTCATGTACTTGGGCAGGTGTGAGAGGAGCTAGGCTGACCTTTCTCTTGTCATGCACGAAGGTGTAGAGATTGGTCCTGCCATCATGCCTGGTCTCTTTGTCAAACTGCCATGGTCTTCCTAGCAGAAGATGGCCAGCTTGCATGGGCACCACGTCGCACACCACCTGGTCTTGGTACTTGCCCACACTGAATGGCA
>CM032156.1:31453418-31497097 GCA_018901935.1 Pugionium cornutum
GATCCAGCCGAGAGCACGGGCATTTCAACATCTACACAAGGAGACTCAGACCAGATAAGCTACCAGCTTCAGGACATGCATCTAGAGGAAGTCTCTACACCAGTGGTGCCACCAGGAGCAATGAAAAGGAGCAGATCAAGAGCACTCTTCCACAAGTTCAGCTTATGGGTCGACAAGCTCCTAGAGGAAGATCGACTAAGGACAATGGGCCAGAAGTACAAAGAAGAGTCCAAAGGCTTCTCAACAATGCAAGGAACTTCAGAGACTTGGGCTTTAGTGGCAAGAGAGGTCAGGGCCCAAAGATTCCTAACCCTACTCCAAGTCGAAGACTAGGAGCAAGGCGCGTGCATGCCACAAGGGCGGCCACCTTCCATTTCTTGGCCGTGAGGTAAGTAAGGTAAGTTTCAATTCGAATATATGCCTCTTTCTGTTTTGCAGGGTAGGATCTAGATTGTTTACATTTTTGAGTCAAAGATATTTTAGGAATAGGTCCTTTTTCGGTTATGCACTTTTGTATATTTTCCATTTGTGCACTTTTGTAAACTTTCATTTTCTTTATTTGAGTCGACCCTAGAAGGTCAAGCTGTCGAACATATTAATAAGGCTCCTTCCAGCATTGTAGTTCGACAACCTTTTTTGATATTAATAAAGTAGAACTTTCTTCCAATAAGTTTTCTCTCTAAGAATCTTGTGCGCTTAGAACCTAGTTGAGACCAGCCCTCCTAGCTCTAAGTTTGTGATTTATCACGAGGTTCATCACCACTCGTGTGGTTCACTTCACCTTTCCATCGAATACCAACCCAAAAACCCCTATCCAAGAAGTCTAAGGTCGAGTTTCTCACCTAACCTTCTCCAAACAGCCCACGCGCATCCAAGCCTTGAATCGAGGCTTGTATCATTTTGGTATCAGAGCTTAAAGCTCCTAAACCAGGTTGTTTCTATCTTTTTAACTTGTTTTGCTTCTTGTCCTTGCATTAGTTTAAGTTTCATTCAAGAAAAATCAAAAAAATAACATCTAAGTTCATACCGAGTGCATCTAGTTCCTCTACGTGCATCACTAGGTTCTAGAATCATTCTTGCATTGCTATTTTCGACTTTCCTTTTTGTTAGAATCATATTTCTATTATTTTTAAAGTTAAACTAAAAGAAAAGAAAAAGAAAATAGGAAATATACCTAAAAGATTCGAATTGGACAGCTAGCAATAGTTGTCAAGAAAGTTTCCTTTTTTATTCAAATCTTTATATCTTCGAATTTTCCATTTCTCAGATTTTTTCCTTTTGCATTTTTTTCGAATCCCCTTATAAAAGAAAACCCTTCGAAGGAGCAGCATAACTTGTCTTCTTTCCTTGTAGTACGCAATGGCAGAAGAAAATAGAGAAGCAACCGAAGCCATGATGGCCATGTCACCACCCTCCAAACGCAACTCGCATCAATTGGCGAGATGTTGGAGTGCGTGGAGAGGCCTGTGAGATTCCAGACCATAAGGCACGTGAGAGCTGAGCAAGACCGTGCTGAGGGTCCTGAGCACCTTAGGACATGGCACGAACAGGAGGAGCCCCAGCCAGATGGAGATGAGGACACACAACCTCATAACTATCACCATAGGCCGAGAGGACCTCCACGCCAACCAGAGGTAGAAGATAATGGCTTCGAGCCATATGGTCTTCACCAGAGACCAAGGATGCCTCCTAGACATCATGAGGATGGAGATGAACACGTCTACAACCGGGTAACTCATCCTGATGTTAAGCTAACTCCTCCAAGTTTTGTCGGAAAAGTAGACCCCGAGGCTTACCTAGATTGGGAGAGAAGGATGGATCATATCTTTGATCATTACAACCAACCAAGACCTAGGAGAGTCTCAATGGTAGTAGCACAACTCACGGAAAATGCCCTCATCTGGTGGGGTCGTGAGGTATCTGACAGAAGGAGGAAAAGAATGAGACCCATAGACTCATGGGTCGACATGCGACAAAGGTTTGTTCCACCTTAATTTCATAGGGACTTGCAACGTCGTTTTCGTACTCTTAAGCAGGGTACCATATCAGTAGAGGAGTACTATGAAGAATTTGAGAAGCTAAGGAACAGGCTAGAGCTCAATGATGATGAAGAAGCATTGATGGCACGATTCTTGGATGGACTCCAAGAAAGGATCAGCCGCAAGGTGGAAAGGCAAATCTACAATGACTTCAAAGACTTGTTCCACCTATCTGTCCAGGCTGAGCAGCACATCAAACGTAAGATCCAAGACATCCGCAGCAAGCCAAAGAAGCCTTGGGCATCAAGCAACATCCCCAAGCCCGTAGACAAAGGCAAGAGCATAGAGATCGAGTCAAAGTTCAAGAGCAAGCTTCCTGAACCAACCCGTGACCAGAGAGAACCTAGTAAGTCTTCTAACCCTCAAAGATCACGTGACATCACTTGTTTCAAGTGTAGGGGTCGTGGACACATCTCAAGGGAGTGCCCAAACAACCGGGTCATGCTGATTACGAAGGCTGGAGAGTATGAGTCCCAAGATGAAGAGGACTATGAACCAGAAGAAGAATACGGTGACATTGAGCACCCTGATGTGGGGGAAGTGCTGGTCACTAGATGCATCCTCAGTGCAATGGTGGATCCTTCAGAGACCATCCAAAGGGAGAACATCTTCCACAGTCGTTGCACAATCAAGGGCAAGGTATGTAACCTCATCATAGATGGTGGTTCTTGCACTAACGTTGCTAGTGCATATATGGTTGATAAGCTAGGTCTAGAGAAGACAAGGCACCCTCGACCATATAGACTGAAATGGCTCGATGACAAAGTGGAGCTCAAGATCCATGAGCAAGTCACTATGCCATTCAGTGTGGGCAAGTACCAAGACCAAGTCGTATGCGACGTGGTGCCCATGCAAGCTGGCCATCTTCTGCGAGGAAGGCCATGGCAGTTTGACAAGGAGACCAGGCATGATGGCCAAACCAATCTCTACACTTTCGTGCATGACAAGAGAAAGGTCAGCCTAGCTCCTCTTACACCTGCCCAGGTACATGAGCTTCAACAGCAAATGAGTAAGGAAAAGAAGCTCATTAAATCTAATTTTCTTATTCAACCGAGTCATGTCCGGAGAGCTTTAGCCTCAAAGGATCTAATGCTACTAATGGTTTTCAAAGAAGTGTTGAATGTAGAGAAAGAACAGGTAGAGCTACCTCCTGAAGTAGCAGCTCTCCTCAACAAATTCCAGGATGTGTTCCCGGAAGAGATACCAGCAGGCTTACCTCCCCTACGAGGCATAGAGCACCAGATCGACCTCGTGCCCGAGCAGCCCTGCCCAACCGGCCAGCCTACCAGATGAATCGAGAGGAGTCTAAGGAGCTTGAGAAGCAAGTCAAGGAGCTCCTGGAGAAAGGCTATGTTCGAGAGAGCCTCAGTCCATGTGCCGTACTAGTGCTACCAGTGCCCAAGAAGTATAGGACTTGGCGAATGTGCATGGACTGCCGAGCAATCAACAACATCACAGTCAAGTACCGGCATCCGATACCACGGCTGGATGACATGCTAGATGAGCTGAGTGGAGCCACGGTCTTCTCCAAGATAGACCTCAAGAGTGGATACCACCAGGTCAGGATGAAGGAAGGTGATGAATGGAAGACTGCTTTCAAGACAAAGCAAGGGCTGTACGAGTGGACAGTCATGCCATTCGGCTTGACTAATGCTCCAAGCACCTTCATGTGCCTTATGAACCAAGTTCTTAGGACGTACATCAGTAAGTTTGTAGTGGTTTACTTTGATGATATATTAGTTTATAGTAAGTGCCTACGGGAACACCTCACACATCTTGAGATGGTACTTAAGAGCCTTCGACAAGAAGAGCTTTATGCCAATCTCAAGAAGTGTATCTTTTGTACTGATAAACTTGTCTTTTTAGGCTTCGTTGTAAGTTCACAGGGCCTACAGGTTGATGAAGAAAAGATTCGAGCCATACAAGAATGGCCAACACCAAGCAACATCAGCCAAGTGAGGAGCTTCCACGGACTGGCCAGCTTCTATAGGAGATTCGTGCCCAACTTCAGCAGTATTGCGTGAGAAAATAAACGTAACGACTCTGCGCTTCAGTTAGTTTCCGAGGTAATGAAACCGTCACGGAAATTAAAAAAGTAAGAAATAAATTAACGGCGATAACTTCCGTATATTATAAGAGACGGTAACGACGTTACCGCTTTAACGGCTATGTGGTGTTTGAGGTTCAAATGTGTGGAAACAAAGACTACACGTGGGATTATGTTTTTTTTAAAACGTAACGTGAACTGAATTTGAGGAAATGAATTTTTTTTTTAATATAGTAGAAGCTGGTTTTTTGGGACAACGTGACATTAGTTTGGTGTGTTATGTGAAGTTTAAATAATTTTATTTATAATTGCAATTCTAGAAAAAAGTATTCTGATTCGTATGGAGTTCAATCACGTCTCACGATTTTTTGTTGGTTAAATAATGAAATAAAAACAAAGATGATATGGAGTGGTTTATATACAGTGAGTGGGATGGTCAAATCTGGTTGAAGAAGAACGTGGGATTCAGCTGGGGAGAAGCTCATGAGAAGGCATTCCAGGCCTTGAAGGATAGCCTTACACATGCACCAGTGCTAGTCTTGCCCGACTTCAACAAGACGTTTGAAGTGGAGTGTGATGCCTCTAGAATAGGCATAGGAGCAGTGCTAACCCAAGGAAAGAGGCCAGTGGCATACTTCAGTGAGAAGCTAGGTGGTGTCTCACTGAAATACCCCACTTACGACAAAGAGCTTTATGCCCTTGTCCGAGCATTGGAGACTTGGCAGCATTACTTGATGTCCAAGGAGTTCGTGATCCACACTGATCACGAGGCTCTCAAACACCTCAGAGGGCAAACCAATCTCAAGAGGATACATGCCAGGTGGATGGAGTTCATAGAGACCTTCCCGTACGTCATCAAGTACAAGAAGGGCAAAGACAATGTGGTAGCCGATGCACTATCAAGGAGGTTTGCCTTGATATCCACCATGGAGGCAAAGGTCCTAATATTTGAGCACATCAAGGACCTATACAAGGATGATTCTGACTTTGCTGAGAGCTACAAGGAGTGTGGCACAGGGAGTCATGGCAAATTTTACATCCATGAAGGATTTTTGTTCCGAGAGAGAAGGCTGTGCATACCACAAGGATCACTACGAGAGCTTATCATCCGAGAAGCTCATGGAGGAGGACTCATGGGCCACTTTGGTGTCGACAAGACTCTAGCAGTGGTCAAGAAGCACTTCTACTGGCCACACATCAAAAGGTTAGTGGAAGCTCATTGTGCAAGGTGCATCACTTGCAAGAAGGCGAAGTCCCGAGTGCAACCTCACGGGTTGTATCTCCCACTGCCCATACCGACACGCACCCATGGGTGGATATATCAATGGAATTCGTTCTAGGACTGCCCAAGATCAACCACAAAGATGCAATCTTTTTAGTGGTGGACAGATCATTGACATTGGCACACTTCATTCCGTGTGCCAATGTCAATGATGCCACACAAACAGCCGAGCTGTTTTTCAGGGAGATAGTACGGCTTCATGGAGTGCCAAGGACCATCGTGTCAAACAGGGACACCAAGTTCCTCAGCCATTTCTAGAGGACCCTTTGGAGGAAGCTAGGCACGAAGCTAGTCTTCTCTACCACCTGCCACCCTCAAACCGATGGCCACATTGAAGTTGTCAACAAGACACTATCAACTCTTCTCAAGACTACACTAGGGAAGAACCTCAAGACTTGGGTGGAGTGCCTGCCATTCATAGAATTCGCTTACAACCGAGTCGTGCACTCAGAAACCAAGAAGACACCATTTGAAGTAGTATATGGCTTCAACCCTCTCATCCCATTGGTCGTATGTCCAGCCAAGAGACCAGACTGGCCGACCAGAAAGCTTGCCCGAGACAGCCGGGCCATTTGGAACGTCTGCCGGCCCAAAGGGTACCGCTGGACCCTCGACCAATAGGACCGGACCGATCAGCATTGCCGGCGGAGAGGCCCAAGCTTTTGGCACAATTGGTGGCGACGTGGATGACACCGCCGGTCCCCTTGGTGACGCCATCGACTCCGGGATCAACTTGGCTGGTCCTGAAGGCATTCCGGCAGTACCTCGCACAGTCCAGCCGGTACAGCCGATCTAGCCGAGTGCACGAGCATTTCAACTTCTACACAAGGAAACTCGGACCACATAAGCTACCAGCTTCAGAACATGCATCTAGAGGAAGTCTCCACACCAGTAGTGCCACCAGGAGCAATGACAAGGAGCAGATCAAGAGCACTCTTCCACAAGTTCAACTTATGGGTCGACAAGTTCCTAGAGGAAGATCGACTAAGGACAATGGGCCAGAAGTGCAAAGAAGAGTCCAAAGGCTTCTCAACAATGCAAGGGACTTTAGAGACTTAGGCTTTAGTAGCAAGAGAAGTCAGGGCCCAAAGATTCTTAACCCTACTCCAAGTCGAAGACTAGGAGCAAGGTGCGTGCATGCCACAAGGACGACCACCTTCCATTTCTTGGCCGTGAGGTAAGTAAGGTAAGTTTTCAATACAAATATTTGCCTCTATCTGTTTTGCAGGGTAGGATCTAGAATATTTACATTTCTTGAGTCAAAGACATTTTAGGAATAGGTCCTTTTTCGGTTATGCACTTTTGTATATTTTCCATTTGTGCACTTTTATAAAATTTTCTTTTCTTTATTTGAGTCGACCCTAGAAGGTCAAGTTGTCGAGCATATTAATAAGGCTCCTTTCAGCATTGTAGTTCAATAACCTTTTTTATATTAATAAAGTAGAACTTTCTTCCAACAAGTTTTCTCTCTAAGAATCTTGTGCGCTTAGAACCTAGTTGAGACCAGCCCTCCTAGCTCTAAGTTTGTGATTTATCACGAGGTTCATCACCCCTCGTGTGGTTCACTTCACCTTTCCATCGAATACCAACCCAAAAACCCTATCCAAGAAATCTAAGGTCGAGTTTCTCACCTAACCTTCACTAAAAAGCCCACGCGCATCCACGCCTTGAATCGAGGCTTGTATCACTATGCCTCAAAACTCTCTGGTATCACACTCTACTCCCATAAATTGCTTGATAAACCGGATCATAAGTTGGTAGTGGATTCAGGTGCTTCTCACCATATGATTAGCAATGCTAGGTTGTTAAAGAACATTGAACCATGTCTAGGACAAGTAACTATAGCTGATGGTAAGGGTATTCCAATTGAAGGAACCGGAAAATTAAGACTATTTCACAAAGAAAGTAATGCTTTCTTTGTACCTAAGTTTAAGTCTAATCTAGTTTCGGTCGAAAGGGCTACTAAAGACCTGAATTGCAATGTTACGTTTGGGCCTAAAAATGTTTACTTTTGGGATATTAAGAGTGGTAAGATACTTGGAAGTGATGGGACTCAAAATGAGCTCTATGTTCTTGAGGACACTCCTCTAAGCAATTCGGATTCCTTAGCTTTCAAATCCTGTGTTTTTGCTAATAAAGATGTCTTATGGCATGCTAGATTTGAACATCCTCATGATCGTGCTTTAAGCTTAATAATGCCTAATGTTGCTTATGATCACTCAGTTTGTGAGGCTTGTATCCTTGGCAAACATTATCGTGTTGTTTTCCCTAAATCGTCTATAATTTATGAGCATTGCTTTGATTTAGTACATTACGATGTTTGGACCTCACCTTGCATGTCTAGAGATAGGAATAAATACTTTGTGACCTTTATAGATGAGAAATCGAAATATATATGGGTTACATTACTTCCATCTAAAGATAGGGTTTATGAGGCATTTATAAACTTTCATAATTATGTTACTAATCAATTCAATGCCAAGATCAAAGTGTTAAGATCAGATAATGGAGGGGAATACACAAGTCAAAGATTCAAAGCTCATTTAAACAAACATGGAATACTACATCAAACTAGCTGCCCACACACACCACAACAAAATGGAGTTGCTGAAAGGAAGAACCGACACTTGATGGAAGTAGCAAGATCCATGATGTTTCATACCAATGTTCCTAAAAGTTTTTGGGGAGATGAAGTCTTGGTTGCTTGCTACCTCATCAATCGGATTCCAACCAAAGTCTTACAAGACATATCCCCATTTGAGGTACTCAATAAAACTAAACCCTCCATTGATCATTTACGTGTATTTGGGTGTGTGTGCTTTGTGTATGTTCTAGGCGATCTAAGAAACAAGTTGGAGGCAAAGAGCATCAAGTGTATGTTCCTTGGATATTCGACAACACAAAAGGGTTATAAGTGTTATGATCCGAGCAACAAAATGACATATGTGTCTAGAGATGTCAAGTTCATAGAAGAACGAAGCTATTATGATCAGAAAGATTGGGAAGGATTGAAGGATCTCTCAAGGTCACCTTCTGATTTGGCTACGAGTTTAAGATTTCTCTTGAATCATATGGGAAATGATGTGCCAAAGGATTCAAGACAAGAAGAAGCAAGAACCCCAAGTATTTCACAAGATACCCAAGAGAATGAACAAAGGGCGGTAACTCAAGAACCAACTCCAATCCAAGAAGAAGCTACGGCCCAAAACCAGGAACAAGATGACTTGGAAGTGGGTATAGAGGAACCTATTCACCAAATGGAAGAGGAAACGGTTGTAGGGGAGGCTGAACCACCTGTTCAGCAACTAAGGAGGAGTACTAGACTTAGAAAAGACCCATCCAATTGGGTAAACACTAGGGTATTCTACAACAACCAGGCCGTGGCTCATCCCATACAAGCTGTTTGTTCCCTTGACCTCTTGCCATCTAGTCATCAAGCATTCCTTGGAAAGATTGAACAAAGTCAGATTCCAAGGAGTTATGAAGAAGCTAAGAGCAAGAAAGAATGGTTATATGCAGTAAGAGATGAGAAGGGAGCTATGGAAAGGGAATCATACATGGGATATACAAGAACTTCCCAAAGGCAAGAAGGCTGTGAGTTCCAAGTGGGTGTTCACCATCAAGTATAAAAGCAATGGGGACATAGGAAGGTACATGGCACGTCTAGTTGCTAGAGGTTTCACTCAGACATATGGAGATGACTATACTGATACATTTGCAGCGGTGGCTTGAAAGAATATTGAGATTAGAGAGGAGAAATGTGAAGAATTGAATCCAGAAACTCAAAGAAAAGCATGAGAAGATGAGAAATGTCTTAGACTTCTGGAGAATAATCTCCTAAGAGTTTCATCATACATTGAGTTTTTACAGCCTTTTTTATAGAGGATTTACAATGGGATTTACATATTGTCGGGTATTGTGATGCGGATTGGGTTGAAATCAACCACTGGGTATTGCACCTTCATTGGTGGGAACTTAGTCACTTGGAAGACTAAGAAGCAGAAGGGTGTATTATGTTCTAGTGCTAAAGCAGAATATAGGGTTGTGAGGAAGCTGACAAGTGAAGTAACTTGGATCAAAGCTGTAACATCCTGGGCCTAAATTTAAACCATGAAGTCCACATAAATTGAAGTGAGGGTATAACGGACAATTGTTCTAAAACCCTAATTAACCCTAATGACTATATAAGACGTTGTCAAAGGGGATTAGAGGTAGCCGCGCATCAGAAACAAAAGCAAGAAAAAAAAGAGAGATTTCGACAGATATGAAGGGTAGAAAGTTTAGCGTTAGAGAGCCACGGTGTTCGTGTGTACCATCGTCGGAGGAAGAGAAATCTATGCACGACCGACGATTCCAACATTCCATTAACCCAGGTTTCGCAGTGAGGTGAGACATGACCTATGATTTTCATTATACAATTATGTATATGTATTTTGATGAGTGCTTCATTTAGGGAGGAAATTAGAGGTTGAAATCATGTGTGGTGTTAGGGTTTTAATTAATTGTTGCAAGAATTAAGGGTGTTTTTATCAGGAAAAAGGAGTTAAACCTATTAGAGATTTATTAAATAATAAATAAATAAATATTAAAAAGATGAATAGGAATGTGGTGATCTACTTGTGTGGTGTCGTGGGAGAAAATAGTAGAAATATTATGTTAATTTATTATTTTAATGGAGATTATTATGTTGACTTAATTATTAAAAAAAAAGATAAATTATTATGTGTTGGTTTATTGGTTAAGGATACTAAATTATTTATGGTGGATTATGGTATAGTAAAATGAACCATAATCAATTAATTAACTGAAATAAACTAATATAATTATTAGATAAATATTAAACATTAGTCTAAGCAAGTATAATGGTTGATTCATTAATGTGGGAATAAATTTCTGGTGAATGTGATATTCACGTAACGCGGGTATGGTGGAATCGAGTAATATTAGTTGGTTTAACTACGTTGATGGGTGTTGGGCTACGACAACAGCGGTGTTGAGTCGTAGTTCATTAACGGCTGGCAGGCCGGAAACAACCGTCGATGTGACGGGAGCTCGACGTGAGCGAATAGGCCAACGTGGCCGTGGTGTTAAGCCGACGTGGCTTTGGGGGTTCCGAATCCTTAAACTGACGTGGTTAGGGATGAGGAGAAGTGGTTGTGACTTAGACAAACATGGTTTAAATACATATATCTTGGTAGTATTTGTGTCGACTTTTGTGGAATCAATCGTGCTAGTTTCATTCCTAAATAAAGTAATTATCAAAATTATATATATACTTGTATAATGGAAATATGTGGGTAGGCGTGATTGTTTCACTGAGTAATTATGTTACTCATGTCTCCTTTTGGATGCAGATGAGTTCGAGCAATAGTGATGCAGTGACTCAGGGTGGTGCTACGTTTTGGGAATTTTTAAACATTATTTATATATTTTTATTTTGAATCTTGAGTATCGTTAGATTTTTTTTAAAGGTTATTTTCTTGTGTTTTTTTAATAATTTTATACTTGGGTTTGACGAGAATTCTTTTAATAAAAAGAATTATTACTTATACTTTATATGAGATTTCAAATAAATTATAAGTTAAGTACGGGGTGATGACACGTGTCATGTATTTTGGAGACGGGTGTTACAAAAGCGCTCTTGAAAGACTTTGGTATTGAACAACCAGGGCCAATTATCTTCCATTGTGATAATCAGGCAGCCATTCACATAGCTTCAAACTTAGTGTTTCACGAGAGGACCAAACACATAGAGATCGATTGCCATAAGGTTAGGGAGAAATTTCAATATGGAACCATTCTGCCATGTTATACAAGGAGTGAAGACCAACTAGCTGACATCTTCACAAAAGCAGCAAGTCTCAAAGTTTGCAAGAACATTTTTAGCAAACTTGGGCTTGTTGATTTATCACATCCATGATCAAAGGTCTCCTAATCCAAGAGCAACACACTCTTTTTCCCTTATTAAGGTTTTGTCCCAAGTGGTTTTCCTTAATAATGTTTTTAATGAGGTGTTGCCTTGGGTTCCCAATCTTAAGACTTTAGGGTGATTCCAAACTCTTTAGCTTGAGGGGGACTATTGACATAGGAAAATTATATAAGACCTCTCTTGACCTACAAGGCAAGTGTGAGCACGAAAATTCAGTTTGAATAACAAGGGAAAAGAAAAAAAGAGGGAGTTATTATTAACCACATGGTTAAAATGGTTAAATAGCTACCTTGGGAGAAGAATCAAAGTGAAAAGGATATGTCCATGCTGCACACAGTCTTGGTAACCACACCAAACAGTCATGCCTGCTGCACATAGCCTTGGTAACCACACCAAACGTTCATGAGACAGTTTGTAGCTCTTCTCCTCTCTTCTCATTGGTTGTTGACAAGCTCCTCCTCTATTCAAGCTCATCCACAAGTTTGAATTCGTTTTCTTTTGTGTTCCCATTGTAAATCCTCTATAAAAGGGCTGTAAAAACTCAATGTATGATGAAACTCTTATGAGATTATTCTCCAGAACTCTAAGACATTTCTCATCTTCTCATGCTTTTCTTTGAGTTTCTAGATTCAATTCTTCACATTTCTCCTCTATAATCTCAATATTCTTTCAGAGAGAAGAAAAATGATCTTCCAACCATGTGATTGGATGTGGTTACACCTACGACAAGAGAGATCCCCCAACCTAATGAGTTCCAAGGTGGCCCCCAGAGGAGATGGATCATTCAGAGTGTTGGAGAGGATCAACAACAACGCCTACCGGCTTGAACTTCCAGATGAGTTTAATGTGTCTAACACATTCAATGTGACTGATTTAGCTCCTTTCCTTGCAAATGAACCAGTTTTGAGATCAAAACCTACTGAAGGGGGAGGGGATGATGAGGACACCAGATCGTCTGGCCGGCCAAAAGATCAAAATGGCCGACCAGAAGGTTTGCCCGAGACAGCCAGGCCAAGCGGTACCGCCGGCCCTACGATAAGCCAGGCCGGGCTGACCAATTTCTCTGGCAGAGAGGCCCATACCTCCGGTCCAAGTGGCGGTGATGTGACTAACACCGCCGGCCCAGATGATGACACCGCCGGCCCAGATGATGACACCACCGGCCCACAAATCGATCTAGCTGGTTCCGATCTCAACTCGGTCAGCTCCACACACAGTCCAGCCGGTTCAAGCGATCACACCACCATTACCACCTCTACACAAGGAGACTCGGATCAAATCATCTATTTCAAGGCATGAACATAGATGAAGTCTCTACACCAGTGGTGCCACCAAGAGCCATGCCAAGTAGCAGAACAAGGGCACTCTTCCACAAGTTCATCTTGTGGGTAGACAAGCTCATAAAAGATCAACGACAAGGAGTATTGGGCCAAGTACAAAGATGAATCCAAGGGCTTCTAACATCTCAAAGGACTCCAGATACTTGGGCTCTCGTGGCAAAAGAGTTCAAGGCCCAACACTTCGTAACCCTACTCCAAATTGAAGAGTAAAGCGCGTGTAAGAAAGGTCGGCCACCTTCCATTTCTTGGCCGAACGGTAAGTAGGTAAGTTTTCAATTATATACTTGCTTTTTCTGTTTTGCAGGGTAGGAATTAGTAGTTTTCTATTGATTGAGTCAAGAACATTTAAGTAGATGTCATTTTTCGGTTATTCCCTTTTGTAAACTTTTTTTTATGCATTTTTGTATTTTTTTCCTTTTCTTTTGGGTCGATCCTAGAAGGTCAAAGCTGCTGATCATATTAATAAGGCTTCTTTCAGCATTGTAGTTCGACAAGTTTTTTTATATTAATAAAGAGAGCATTTTTATTACGAGTTTTGCTCCTGAAAACTCTATCGCTTATAACCCTAGTTGAGACCAACCCTCCTAACTTCTAAGTTATGATTTATCACGAGGATCTTTACCACCCGTGTGGTTCACTTCACCCCACCACCAATACCCACCAGAAACCCCATTCAAAAAGCCTAAGGCCGAGTTTCTCGCCTAATCTTCTCCAACCGGTCCAAGTGTGTTACGGCCTTGATTCAAGGCTTGTATCAGACAATAATGCCGTAGAAGATCGGCTGTTCGTAAGAGTCTCTAGACTTTCCAAGCTTGTTCGATATGCTCGTCAACAAGCTCGAAACCCAATACCTTCTTTAATCCAAGCTAGACTTCAACGGATACGCTCTTCGCCGATGTTAGGCCACTTCTGCTTGCCCAACAAGCTGGTTTTCTCTATCTCCGAGAAGAAATTTAAAGGTAGAGGGCAGCCGAGTGGATGACGTTCTGCAAAAGAGAGAAAAGGGTTAGAAGAGCAGTAATAAAGGCACCCTGAAACCTAGACTCCAATCTAGCTGATATCTAACAATGGACCCATTCCAAAAGGTAAAGATATCCCCGCCGAAGTTACTGATCGAGTCAGGGGTGTAAGAATATGAACCAGAGATGATTTGGAACCGCGACTTTATAGAGATGTAGAAGACGTTAGGATTCGTTTCATCTCCTTAATCGAGCTCACCTTCTCGAACATGTCGTAGTCGACGTTTACACCACACTCCAACCCAAGGACCAGACGCGCGACCATGTTGCGTACTGCCGTCAGAGAGAGCTGGGTGAACGCCATCCTCCACCGAGCACAATACTCCATCAGTAGACAAGTGAGGGGGAACCATAGACGACTGTGACTGATGAAGGATTCATATAAGCATATGAATCCCTCCGGCGGTGACAATGGCCACTCTCCCAGTCCCGAAATCCAAGCTTTGACCTTCCTCAGCATTCTACGAACATTGGCTAAGGATTAGGTCATCCCAACTATGGAGATCAAATCCAGGAGATTCTCCGAGCTCCTCGAGATGGAGGGCTGGGAAGATCCACCAGTCATCCGGTTCGGATCGACCATGACCGCGCTACCGACCTCCTTTTCAGCATCCTTGATTAGAAGACTGGAGATCAATGTATCGGAGAAATATACCGACTCGTGACTGTTGGGTATCAACGAGCTACCGCTGCCCGAGATACTCGTCTTAGAACCGAACGACGACCAAAGCTAACACCAGACATGGACGAGCTATTCGAGCTAAGGAAAGCTAAAACGACAGAAAATAGAGAGCGGAGAAAGGAAAAGAAAATATCTTTCGAACTGAAGATTAAGGCGACGAGGGAGTGCAGCGAGTTTATATAGGTGTAACAGCAGAAATTCCCGAGGCGACACCATCATTACCACTACGTCGTTTCAATTGCTCACTCCAGCACGTCCTCCGGTAATTTTGGACCACTCTGAGTAGTTGCTTGGTTTAACTGATCGAGAGGTGGGCCCGGGCAATACCAAAAAGATGGCCCAAAATTAGGGCCCTAAGGACGGCAATGCCACAGAAGATCGATTCTTCGTAAGAATCTCCAGACTGGCCGAGCTCGTTCGATATGTTCATCGAGCTAGGAGGGCCTAATGTGAACACCCCCCCCCCCCCCCCCCACATCGTGTTCGACCCAAGAAAGAATCGACCGAGAAACCATGACGTTCTCTTGACATGGGAGATCTTCGTCATTCTTGAGGAGTGAATGAGATCTCCCAAAACATTCGATCTCGCCAAATACCAAAGGCGGTGATGAATTTTTGAAGAAGAATATTAATTAACATTAATGTGGTAGTAGACAAAAATTTTAGAAATTTAATAAATTAAAAATGTATAAAAAGGATGTTTGTTGAATCTAAAAAATTAAGAGTTCAGAAATATTGTCATTCATACACCAAGCTGATAAATTAATCGTATTTCGTTGTTAGCCGACATTTCTAATTATTAGTTGAATTGTTCAAGTTCGGACGACAGAACTTAAATTCAACAATCTTGATTGCGAAAAAAAACACAAGCATGATCGATTTTGCAATGTAAGATTTCAGAACCATGTACTCTTGGAAGAACGTAAACAAAATTCATTTTCTAAGTCAACATTACATAACATGTATGCATCGATAAGTAAAAGGCATGAGGAAAAAAAAAAGACTAAACAGTTTGCTTTTAACATCTCTATCAAAAAACACTAGCCATTTTCGCCAGAGAAACAATTCTTCTCTTTTATGTCCCAAAAATATGTTTGTCCACTGGTTGAGTATCCAAACTCTTCACAACATCCATCCATGGTTTCTCGATTACCATGATTGAATTTTTAGAAAGATGACCCACAAATAAAACTGGGTGTTTTGAAGGTAAGATTTCAAAGTTCTTTCCCCCTTTACTCTTATACTCTTCTAATCGTCGTTTTCGGTTTTTACCCTTCCCCAATTTCAAGCCCATTTTGACAAGTTTACCTTCCAACGTTTTAGACAGATTGCCGTTTGGCAAATCATTTTCTTCATCCTCTTCGACAGGCTTCCCAAAGTCGATCAAACACTTTGCCCTGCTAAGAGGAAAAAGTTTGAAGGTATTGCACAGTTAAAAACAGTTAATATATACATGCAGATGTAAATTGACTAGGTTAAGTTAAGTGTAAAACCGGTACCTGGAACTATAAACAATTACAGACGATGAATTTGGCGACGGGGAGAATGAGAGTCCAATGATCTCGCCAGGAAATTCTTGGTACCTCTTTGGCAGAACATAAGTGTGTAGCAACGACCACTTCCCCAACTGTCGAGCCTCCACATCAAAAGCAAAGACCTGGTTCGAGGAGGTTGAAATCACAAGCACATTATTATTCCAGGGATGAAAACCAGCAGCTGCTACAGATGCACCATCAAGCCTCGATATGAACCAGTGTTGCCTGTCGATTAAAGCCAGCATCAAAAAGAAAAAATTCTTCAATACAAATGTAAAAGCGGCTGTTTGATCCATGGAGGCCATAGTCAGATTCTATCCGTCCACAATATCACCAACCGGAGCATAATAAGAAAAAAAAGTAAGCAGCAAAACTTCAGAAAGTTCCCACCTTTGTGCTTCAAGATTGAATACATAGATGTCTCCGAAGCAATTGATAGCGGCTAGCCACTGACCATCTGAACTAGTATACAATTTTGTTATTGGGGGCTCCATAGGTGGAGAATCACCTTCATGAACCTCACGGCATGGTATAAAAGTATATACTAGGTCCATAGTACTAATGTCAATAGCCTGCCAACAAAATTTGATTGGTATGTCAGTATAAATTCAAACAATAAAATAAATTAATAGCACATCTCCAACACGTACATATATCTTTCTATCATGCCCTGCTGTTATTAGCCGAGAGCAGTCTGAACTGAAAATCATGGAATGTGCAAATGGAAATGTGGGAAGTCGCCTTCTACTGACACTCCATGGACTCTTTGCAGTTCCATTCCTCTTCAACTCAAACAGACTGGGGCTAATTTGGTCAGAATACGCAAAAAGTGATCCAGTGTTAGAAATTGCACTGCAGATGATCTTCCTGGCATCTCTACTTTTAACACGAACCAGTGACTTTGTTGAGGCACGTCCGCTAGAATCACTGCTTAGGTGAAGTCGAAGAATATCTAAATTACTAATACCCTGAACCAGGAGAAGAGAAGTCTGATTGAACACCGAATTATGTACCATTTGCATGGGTACTCTCTGAGGCGCAGGACATATATCATGTGGGGAGAACTTGGTAAATTCCTGAATTGAATAGGCAAAAAGCTTTGCATCATCACCAGCAGAGATGAGCATGGGAACACCAAAATGAGCCCATTTATGGTAAGTAAAGTCGATCGGCTTCCCTTTTTTGCGATGTTTACGACTTGTTCCATGCGCACTCCTATCTAGCAATATATCCTCCGGAAAGGGATCTGCAAAAAAATAGGATTTAATAAATATATAATAACGAAGAGGTCAATCAGCTCCTAGATATGTCTGTATGTATATATGTTTGCTAAAGTAATCATCAGAAAAAGAATTTGATTGCAAAGCATAATTACGCTACATCCTCAAACTTTGACTAACCATAACTCAATAAGACTCTCACCTTCTCGGCTAATTGGTACAGCAACTGTCAGAGCTCTGATGTCATGTGTATGAGCCTTTACATAACCAATATAATCCCATTTCTGAGAGCAAGGCTTTGATTCTTGAGAACCACTTTCTGTACTACCAGACAGCTTATAGAGAATAACCTACGGATAGGATGATCAGAGAATTAGAATGTGGACGACACTACACTGAAAAAACATAACAAACTTTTCAGAAAGCCACTTTTTGATTCATATACTTAGCTCTACAATTGGTCGAAGTTTTTGAGTTTACTTATAATTCCCATTTCTGTTCGACAAGAAATATTTGAATCAACGTAAATAATTGACGTTAGAGCCAGGTTCTCATAACTACCTTCATAATCTAATACCATAGCTAAACATAAAATCATTGGATAGATCTACAGTATAACAGTCACCGCATTCTAGTAATTTTATTCACCTGTCCATCTGCACCAGCAGAAAAGACTCTATTATGGCTGGGGGCCGCTGCAAGAGTATTGACATCACCTTTGTGATTAGAGTGTGCTTCCAAAAGGGTTCCATGTTGACTATCCCAAAATTGGACAGTGCCTGTACTATCTCCACTCACAAGAACTGCACACCTAAAGTAAGCACATAGATTCTTAGCAAACGAGAAAACAGACACAAAGTTAGGGCTGGACATAACCATATGTACCTCAAAGAAAGAAGTGACCAAACACAGATCTCAGAACTACTTCCCAGTCCTCCAAGACCAGCTGTAATTCTGTATACCTCGTGACATGAGTTAGCATCCCAGCATCTTATCAGCCTACAATAAATGTTGGGACAGAAGAAACAGTTACTCAGAATAAGTTATTAACACTGGAATGCCACCTCTTCAAGTGAAACATGGATATTTGATAAAACCTAACAAACTCACCCGTCGCTGCTACCGGAAAAGATCCTCTGTGCGTCTGGACTCCAAGACACACTTAATGCACGTCCTACGAAGATAATTTTTTTCATGAAGCTAAGTCAGCAAAAAGATTGAGGACTGAGATTATTATAATAGGGTTGAGATGTCTCACCACTGACCCTAGGCAATGATCTACAGTATGATATCTTGTTTAAGTCAGAGATAATGTACAGTCTCACACAGCCATCATCACAGGCAGCAGCAAGAAGCCTATCTGTTGCCTCTGATTGCTCCTGACATTCATCCGAATCAGAATCATATTCACTCCCACTCTCTTGCTCAGCATTTGATTTCTCACTTGTGTATCCATTCTCAATCCGCTGAGCTTTAACTTCTGCTTCAATGGAGGAAACATTGGTTGGAGCCACAGCCATTTGCCAGATTGAGATTCCAATTGACTCGAGCACAATCTGCCCAAACAAAAACAAAATATCACACATATATCAAAAACCATATTAGTGAGAAGAGGCAAAGTATGAAATTGAGAGAATGCACCTTCTGCTTCAAGTCGAAAAGATCCCACTCAGAAATCGAGCCATCGATGCTAGAAGAAAACAGGCGACCGGAAGGCAGCCCTTTAGAACCAGCACGGCACCATGCAAGGGAAGAGACTCGAGAATTTGGATCGCCATGGATGGTCTACTCAGAAAAG
This sequence comes from Pugionium cornutum, assembly GCA_018901935.1. NCBI lineage: Eukaryota > Viridiplantae > Streptophyta > Magnoliopsida > Brassicales > Brassicaceae > Pugionium > Pugionium cornutum. The sequence goes on from CM032156.1 coordinate 31,472,310, forward strand.
GCCGAAACCCCAAATCGCAAATGCGAAAGAAAACGGTTAATAAAACCAAAAACACAAATCAACTCGACATACTTCACGAATGCAATTTCGACTTGCTAAAGAGTTAATTGGAGAGAAGAACTAGGGTCCCAAAAGGAAATCGTAGAGTACGTACGAGTTGACAGTGCCATCCGACGGCGCCAGGGGAAACAAGCCAGATTTCAAGAGAACCGTCCTCGCGAGCCGCTGCGACTTGGGAGTCGTCGGAGCTGTTAGCTAAGGCTACCACCGGAGATGGGCTCCAGTCAACGGAGCTGCACCGGTACTCAAGCATGGCGGGAGAGAAACCAACGAAGTACACTCTCGACAGAGATGAGAGAGGTCCAGGAGGAGGCAAAAAATTAGGTTTTTGAGGATTTTACCCGAGGCCTTAAAAGGGCCGGAAATTATTCGGGTTTGAGCCGCCCAAACATGATCCCACCCGACTCGGTCCAACTTACACCGGAATCTCCATTTTTCTGTTAAATTGTTTTAAATAATTGAACCTCCAAAAAACTATAAACATAAAGATAGTGTATATTTTTAAGTGAATGGTTATTACAAATCTATCTTCTAAAATATTGTAGATTTTAAATATATTTTAGTTTTAAATTAAATTTATTTTAATTTGATAGTTTTACAATCATATATATTAAGATAGTATTTGTATTGTGTACGGAACAAATTTAGATTTTTAAAAGAATTTACCATCTATTATTATTAGGATATTGATACATGTTTAAATAAAAAATTTATATAAAAGTTATTGTTTGAAATTAATTAAATTTAATTTTTTGTTATTATTTTTAGATAGCATTGTGTTGATATATGACTCTTATTGTGATATATTTCATTTTTTTGATAAGTAACTAATTTAGTTTTCAATGTTATGGTCATAGATAAGTACATTGTTTAGTGTTTTATGTCGTAGTAATGTTTACTATTCTAAAAAAAGTAAATTGTATTATACGAATATAATTTATGTTTTAGTATAAAATATTATTCATCATAAATATTAATTTACAGGATGTGCAAGAGATAATATTAAATTTGTAAAACATTCAAAAACTCTTTTATATTGTCTAAATAAGTCTAAACTTAAACTGATGTATGAAGATATTGTTGAGTATAGAAAGATTTGAATTCTTAAGTTTTGTAATTCGGATATCAGTGTGTTGATATACCAATGCTAGTGATATATTTGATCAGTTTTGTTTAGCATTAATTCAAATGTAAATATTATGATTTGAGATTATGTCTTAGTCTGATTATATGAAACTAATCGTATATTATAGTATACATGCGTAATATCTTGTTACAATATTGATTAATTTTAAATAAATGTGGTATAAACTTTAGAGAAATACCCTAGATTAGCATTAAACCCACTTTTAATGACAATTATAGCACCACAAACAAAAAATCTCAGATTTAGCATTTTTATAAATGAGAAAATACTATTTTCTCCCTAATTAACATAACACTACTCGTCGTGAAGTTCCACCTCTTCAATCTGTGCGGCGCCGATCTTGTACATTGGAATCGCTCGTCGTCGTCTCCAACTCCGGCGAGGACATCATCGTCGTTTCCATCTCCCAATCGCGCTTCAGCTCATTTTCGGCGACAAAATCGACAGAAATTGAGTTCCTATTCGTCTGCAACTCCGTCACTATCTCCGGCGAGCTTTTCCGCATTTCGTCACCATCTCCATCCCGCGATTCAGTGAGTAGAGATTATGCACGCGATTCGGTAGAGGGAATGCTCTGGCACGTCTGTAGAGGCACGACGCAAGAAGAATGGTAAAACCAAATCTTTTGTTCTTTGTGTGTGTGTGTGTTTTTCTAATTTCAGCAACAATTTGTCTTAAACCATCTGTTTTTTGTTTCATTAATAGCTCTATAAGAATGTGGTATTTATGCAAGAACTCTCTGCTTTAGAGGTATTCTAATACTGAGTTTGTTTTTCCAACTAGATTTTATCAAATTTTAGTAGTTTCAGTAGGAATAGTCTTATATCATGGTCTTGTTTGCTTTTTCATCTACAATGTGGTGGTCTTATAGTATTACAATCTTCTAAGATAAGATAGATGGTTTTCTATCGTGATTGTCAATTTTGCTTTTGCGTGACAATTTATGATTTGTACAGTAATCTTATCTACAGTAAACTCATAGAACCTATTGTTTAATCGGCTGAAAGTGTTGATGTTCGGCTGAAAGTGTGCAGGGGAACATGAGCAATTCAAACGCTTAATTAGTATACGGATACTTAGCATCGCAAACAAAAGTTTTAGCAAATCCTCTGAGAGATTTTCTGTTCTTGTTGCTGCATTTTGTTTCTCACAGTGACAAACCAATTTTGAGAAGAAGCAGTCCAAAGCAAAAATATTGTGAGTGGGGAGACGACTCCTTTTATTTATTTTATTTTAATTTGTGAACGATTTGTCAGAAAATTAAAAAATTGTAAACCGAATTGGTAAATCAAATTCATTGTCCAAGTTATGAATGTGAATTTTCTTTTACTTGATGCTTTTATTTGCATTTTTTTCAGGAAAATATGGTAGAGATTTATTGTGTTTGTGGAAAGTGGAAATTAAATGAAATGGTCAAATGGGAATTTCTAGTTGAAATGGAAAAAGGAGCCTCTGTTTTTGAAGTAGATGAAGATGTCAAATATGATGATTTAGTAGAAATGGTTTCTGAAGATTTTGGAATCGATCGCTCTGTACAAAATAAGACAATTACCCTTAGCTATGCCCTTCCACTAAGCACAAAGGTGATGATAAATGATGCTCCACCCGTGTATTTACGCAACGATCGTCAAGTACGCACTTTCATAAATAAGCTAAAACAAGATGTTGAACTCATTCGTCTCTGTGTAACGGTGCGTAAAATTGCAACTCATTTTTGATATGTTTTCTTTCGATAATGAAACGATTCGTGCATAACTTCCTAAATTGTTAGAAAAGTTTCCTAAAATTGAAAAAACCTTCATAAATGTTACAGTACATGAACTTGTATTCTGTTAAAGTTTAATTTCCACACTTTTGCTTGTAATTTACTTCCTCTCTGTTTTAGGTGAGTGACAAATGCAGCATCATTTTTCTTGAGTCCGTAAATGATGAAGCAAATTGTAATGTGGAAAACAGTCAATGCACCCAAATGTTGCAAAATCTAGATGGTGATTCATGTGTTGATGCAACAATTTTGTGTGAAAAACAACGGGTAACATATTTTTCATATTTATTTCAAAGAGATTTGTATAAATAGTTTCATTTTTAGAGAGATCATATTTCTTTATAGTTGCATTAATACTTTTAAAACTTTGTTTTAGGCCCCAGAAAACAGTGATATCGTTGCTGTTGAGAATGTTGGAAACAACATTCAATCGAATATTGTATGCAATTCAGAGATTTGTCAAGTGAAAAACACACGATTTACAGAAGTAGTAAGAACTTTAAATGGTGATTCTTGTGTCACTCCATCTTTTTCACATGAAAAACAACAGGTAGCATTGGATTTATATCTTTTCTTACAATGGTATATATATTGCCTTCTCCCGATTTATGCATTCTTTCCTAAATCTTTTGTATGTTTTCCAAATTTTTTAAGGAAATCTTCCTAAATTTAAGAAGGTTTTTTAAGTTTTAGGAAATGATTCTTTTACTGTTTATATATGAAAATTGATAACTAATGTATGATTATTTCTCTTTTAATATCAATTTTATTTCATTTGTATTAAGTTTCATTTAATATCAATTCTATTTTATTTTATTTTATTTTTTGTAGAAATTTCATACATCGATTGGAAGTGATATGTCAGCAAATGTAGCAGGAAACAACAACTTTTCGAACAGTGATAAAGGTTATCATTCACTCCTTTTAAACGGTGCTCCTGATCTTTCTCCAATTCCTATTTCACATTCAACCCGAGGTGCCGATGATATATATGTGAATAGATATTTTAAGAACAAGGATGAGTTGATGGAAAAAATGGGAAAATGGGCATTAGAGTGGAAGTTTGAGTTCAAGTCTCTCTGGTCGAATAAGTCAAGAGTGATATTAGGATGTGTTGATGATAAATGCACTTGGAGGATGCGTGCTTTAAAGGCGGCTGCTTCTGATTACTTTGTAGTGAAGAAATATGTTCATGGGCATACTTGTGATACAACACACAGAAATGCCAACCATAGACAAGGAACCATGAAATTGCTTGGAACTTTAATGTGTAGCAACTATGGTGAGAAGAAATATGGACTCAAACCAAAACAGATTATGGAACAAGTTAGATTAGAGCATGGTATACATATTAATTACAAACAAGCTTGGAGAGTGAAAGAGTATGCTCAGAATCTGATGAGAGGGACTCCTGAGGATAGTTATTTCAACCTATCGAAATGGTTGTTTATGCTTAAAGAGAAAAATCCTGGATCAACAGTTTATTTGGAGATGGATAGTACAGGTAAATTCAAATACACCTTTGTTGCATTTGGTCCATCGATAAGAGGTTTTGCTTTGATGAGAAGAGTGATTGTTGTAGATGGTACGTTTCTCAAAGGAAAGTTTAAGGGAACTTTGCTAGGAGCTTGTGCACAAGATGGAGATTTCTCTTTATACCCTCTAGCATTTGCAATAGTGGACTCCGAAAATGAAGCTGCGTGGAGTTGGTTTTTTAATGGACTGAAGACTATTATCCCAGACGCATCTGATTTGGTATTTGTTTCAGATCGAGCTCCTGCTATTGCAAAGGCACTTTCAGAAATTTACCCACTTGCACATCATGGTATTTGCCGAATTCACCTACTGAACAATCTTAAACCAAAGTATGGGAGAAAAGGATTGTTGCCTCTTGTAGAAGCTGTAGCTAATGCTTATACTCGTCATGAGTTTAGTGCCATATTCAGCGAAATAAGATGTAGAAGTGTAGATTTAGCCACATATTTAGAAGATGCTGATTTCAGAAAATGGGCTCGGTCTTATGCACCTTCAAACCGATACAATATCATGACAACTAACATTGCAGAGTCATTGAATTCTATGTTAAACATGCCTCGTGAGTTGCCTATAATATCTCTTCTTGAAACCATTAGATTGACTCTTACAACATGGTTTCATGAACGCCGGGAAAAGGCTGCCAAACACAAAAAGCTGGTCACACCACGTGTGGTGAAGGAGATGGTAGAAAGGTATGATGCTGCAATGATACTTGATGTTTTCCAAGTAGATCGATATGAGTTTGAGGTCAAGGATGAGACCCGGAAATATGTTGTTCATCTGAAAAACAAGCAGTGCACTTGTTGCATCTTTGATGTAGACAAAATACCTTGTATTCATGCCATTGCTGCTACGAAACGTTCGAAGATGGATGAAAACCAGTTTGTTGATGAGTTTTACTTAACAGAAACATGGTTCAAATCATATGCAGAGAGCATTCACCCATGCGGAGATTTAACAAGTTATACATTTCCAGCAGCTGTTGGGGAATTTTCATGCGCGCCACCACAAACTAAGAAAAGCAGTGGGAGACCTCCCAAAAAGAGAATCAGGTCAGTTGGAGAGTTTGGAGTTCCAGGTTCAAAATCACAAGGACACAAATGTAGTAGATGTGGTCAAAGAGGGCATAACAAGACTACTTGCAGAATTCCAATATAGTTTACTTATCAAAAAATTTCCTTCTAAGAATACTTTCATGTTTTGTTATCTTAATCTGTTACTTAATAACATTTTCAAAAGATATTTGCTTATTTGCTTAACTTCAACTGTGTTTTCGTATTTAAGAAACGTTTCCTTAATATTACGAAATATTTCCTAAATTTTTTTAAATTTGGTAAGATGATTCTTTCTTGTTTAAAAATTTATTTTCTTATGTGCACATATAAATTTTCTTGTCTGTACATACTTATGTATTTCTTAATCGTTTTAGTATTCCAAAAATGTCAAAAGATATACATGTTCATAAAATATCAAAAGACTCCATTTAGAACTAAATATTAAAAGTATTGATAAACACTTGAATGAATGATATGGCACAATGGTTACGCACTCTCTCTTTCACACTTCATCTCAAGGTTCGATTCCCCTCCAAATCAAAAATAATGATTTTGCTATTTTGGTATATATATTAAACAAAATGTAATTTTGTTGATTAGATCCAACAGTGCAGTGGTTTCACATTCTTTCTCTTACTCAGTTGTATAAAGTTCGATCTTCCTAATTGCAACATCCAGTTTTTTTTTCATTTTTCAATTAGTTTATTTAGGAAAGAATTCCTTAAAATTATGAAATTTATATGTGCACATATAAGTTTTCTTGATTATCTGTTTTAATCTATTTGACAAAAGATATGGTACACAAAAATTTATGATTTGTACAGTAATATTATATGTGTAGTATTTATATGTCAAAAATGTCAATTGTTTTAGTTCATGAAATATCAATTGCCCATAAATAAATATTAAAAGTAATGATAAACAATTGATGAATAACATGGCACAACGGTTACACATTTCTCTCTTCACCATTTGTGTCAAGGTTCGATCTTCCCTATGTTGATATTAAAGTTTTGCTATTTGAATTAAAAACAGATATATATATATATATATATATATACCAAACAAAATACTTATTTGTTAATTAGTTACACTAGCATATTGGTTAAACATCCCTCTATTTAAACATGTGTCCCGTGTTCGATTCCCCCCTCCACCCCGAGCTGATGACAATTTTTAGTTTTAAATTTCATTTAATTATTTTATTTAGGAAAAATTTCATTAATATTCAAAAATCATTACTTAATTTAGATTAGTAGCCATATTTTATGTAAAATTTAAGAAGCCTTGATGAAAATTTAAGAAGAATCTTTTATATTTTAAGAATTTTGTCATAAAACGTGAAATTAATTGAATAAGAGTGGTTATACACCATTGTTCCACCTGATTTTCATCAAGAATGTTTATCAAAAAAAGCATCACCAAGAGGGTTTATCCAACAATCACGGATACGAGTCAAACAAAAACATGGAAATGAAAATGTCTAATCTAAAATTTATCTCCAAACTCATGGAAAATGTCAAATGCCAGCTTCGTTCTTATGTCTTCTTCTACGCCATCATGTACCTTTGACATATCTTCAATGCCCATAGAATGACATTCAATCATCTTGAGCACAAAAAGAGAACAATTGGCATCATTTTTCGTCTTAGGAATATTTTTGCTATCAAGCATCTCAATTTTGAATGATGTGGCATCTACAAGTTCAGCTCTTTGTTCCGCATCAGATTTCAAAAGAAAAGGAATCATCTCTGCACCATAGATAAAAAATTGTTTTTGTTCAAAACTACTCAAAAACACACTACCAAATTAACTGTTATAAAACATACCTGTCAATGGTTTAATATGATCAGATCCAAAGCACCTCTTCTTCGAGGGACATTCACATTCCAAAACAGTTATGGCTCGCTTCTTTAAATTAACGGCAGTTCCGATCCAATGTTTGAATTGCCGAATAAAGAAAATGCCATAAAAAACATCAATTTCTTCAAACCACTTCTTGTGCGGAGCCCTTGTACCTCTAACAACTTCAATGATCTCTCCTAGAGCAACATTGTTCGGCTTAGTTTTTTTTAAATTGTAGCACAAGTATAGCTTCTTAAAAAACTTTGTCTCCATAAATGTCGCTCTTGGAAGGCGGTTGTTGTGAAAATATGCGGGTTCATGATCCCTTCGCATGCACAACATTAACAATGTGGCATTAATGTGCTGCAACAATAGAAACAACAAAATCTATTAAAAACCACACAAGAAAAACAAATAAGAAGAATCTAATAATTTACCTCTTCATCAATACTAGCCCCTATGGTCTCTATTTGCGCAAACCATGATGGATCTACCGATACATCACCAATTTTGATATGACTGCAAATACAAGTTAGTTACGATGAAATAAAACTACTACAATAAAACTATGTATAAAAATTTAAAACATACTAACCTTGGTTTTCTTAATGTCTTCCAGTGGAGCAACTTATCCAAATGATGCAGAAGAGGAGATCCAAACGGATCTAGAATGGGATGCACCTCGGGTGTAATGGACAACGCTGGATTTCTAGGCGCTCTAAATGGAGTCTTGGTTGATCTAGAAGGAACCACCATCCTCGTACTCCGTCTCTGAAACTTCTGTTCCGGCTCACCAATTTTTGGAGGTGATACTTTAGTCATTTTCCTCTTTTTTAGTGGTCCGATATCATCATCAAGCGGCGGCACAGGAACATTTGGCCTTGATGGTTCTCCTATGTCCTCTGTTGGAGTTGAGAAAAGGTTGAAGCTTGGCTCGTTGAACGAGGAATGCACTTTCTCCTTCTCCTGTTGAAAAATACAAAATTTATAAAAGTTCTGGATTTTTACACTATTTAGAAAGCATTTCATAATTTTAATAAAACCTGCTCTATGCCATAACAATCACAAAACACCTTACCAATCAAATACCAATACGGGACTTTGTATTCAGAATATACCTTTGCATTTTGAGTTTGATCACGTAAAGGACATTCTTCTAGAGGTGGATTCCAAACTCCATTGTTCCATTTTCTTGGAATCCGTAGTTTCTCTTTTTTACATCTTAGTGGTATCATTTTTCCATTTTCAGGGATCAAAACAGTCAAACTCCCATCATTGTGAATAATCTTAATAATCGCTTCCAACCAATTACCATTGTGATATGCTTCAATTTTTTGAAGCAATTTTAGTTTTTTTCTCTCCATTTCAGTAAGTAAAGGTGCTTCAGGCTGAACATTTAATGAAAAACACACAAAAAAACACACAAAAAAAGAAAAAACGTTTAAATAATGAAATGTAACAATTCAATTAAGTTTTAATTTAGGAAGCATTTGGGAGGCATTTCTTTAAATTTTAGGAAACCTTGACTGAACTACTTAAACGACTAAAATTTTATTTGAGCTTACCCCATCATTTGGATTAATTGTTGAACCCATCCTATCAGCTCGATTTTCTTGCACCGATGGTGAAGGGTGGTGGGTTGGATATCATTCATCTCAGTTCTCTACAACAATCATAAAATTCTTTAGGAAACAATAAATCAATAAATTATTAAAAGAAAAAAATTATTACCATTGATCATACCTCATATTGACCAGGCGGAGGTATGTGATCATTTTCATTTTGTTGAAATGATGGGGATTGATGGTGAGAAGAAGGATTACCATCCATGTTAGCTCTCTGCAACAATTAAAAATTTTTTTACAGATAATTAAATAATCAATTTCACAACGAAAAACGATAGTAATAATCATACCTCATTTCTAAAGTTTTCAAGCCTGTCTTCTATTCGCGACAAGCGATCATTCATTAATCTAAACCCATCTTCAACAACTCTCATAAGATTGTCCAGCTTGGCCTTAACTGACTCATCAGTAGTAGATTGCGGGTGCTCTTCTGATGGTCTAGAAAACCTAAACGACTGCCTCGCAATCTCTTCCATCGCACCGGGAACATCAACAGATCCATTCAGCCAATCTTCTTTGGTTACTCGGTAACCTTTTTTGACGAAGTCCACAATGGCATAAATGTCTTCATCTTCCTCATCATCCAATGATATAGAATCTTCTCCATCATTCTCAAGAGATGGGAGTATACATATAACTTTAACCTACAAGACAAAACAAATTAATTCATTAAAATTCAAGAAAGAATTACTAATTTATTATAATATTATAAACTTACATTTTGCACTCCTTCTATGTTCTGGATCTGTGAGAGAGTAGGCTTGTGTGTCTTGGTGAATCGTTGTGCAATGAAACCATTTCTTTGTGCAAGGGCATCGATCGCACTAAATGAAGACTGGAGAAGTGGTACAGATGCTAATAGCCACAGTTGGAGCGCCATAGGGAATCCGTGGAGATCATATTTCCCTTTTTCTAGATTGGCCTTTTTAACAGATTTAAGGAGCATCATGTACGAATCTCTCCCCCAACAATGATTTTGAAGCTTCTGGATATCTTGTGCAATTTCCACATTTGATGATGGAAATTTGTATGCACTATACTTATGGAGCAAGATTCCTTCGATCAGCAATAACATACCCAACGAAAACCTTTCGTCAAGTGAATCTTCATTGGTCTGTCGAAGTACATCCTCTATATCTTTTAAAGTGTGGCTCCCATTTAACCTTTCCCACATAATATTTTGTTTTTCGCAATCTTCCGATCGCTCTTCTTCTCTACATTTTAGACCTGTAACCATATGAAATTCTCTTATCGAGAATCTCATAGGTTGCCCAGCAAACTGAAACCATAACTCGTTCTTCTTTTTTGTATCAATTTGTCTTGACAAAATGAAATGAACGAGCTTGCCCGAGAATTCCAACCCTCTCTCACCAGCAAGAACAAGAGGGCCCATAAAACTATTTTTTACACGCTGAAACTGAGCATCTCCTAACAGCTCTTTAACAATTTGAATAACATTTAATGTGGAAGCTTGGTTAATAACGACTACTTGTTGGGGTTCTTCTCCGAAGCTATACCGCAACTGAGGTAAAGGAATTCTTAGGGGGAATGAGTCTCCCATGTTTATATCTATAAAAATCGATGAATTTTGTTAACGTTAACACTATCTGATTTATTTAAGATTAAGGAATGTCTTACTAAAAGTATGAAATGCCTTCCTAAAACGATTATTAAATTTTAGGAAAACTTCAATCAAGTTTAGGAAGAATCTCTAATTTTTTAGGAATTATTTCCTAAATTGTTATTAATGTAGTTATCTCTAATGTTTTAGAAATTTTAGGTAGAAGTTCTTATGTTTTATGAATTCTTTCCTAAAATGATGAATTTGATGTAGTCTTTCTTTCCTGCTTAGTTAATCACATATGTCTTAACAGAAATCAGAATGTGTTCTATGAAATATTATTCTATTATTTTAACTAACCAAAACTAAGACCAATTTTGACACAAACCGCTGATGATAATATTCAAAAGACTTTATAAAGTTTTTAACTCAAAGTTTATTAGCACATGAAATTCGAAATAAAACTTACGATAGCAGTTGGAGAGAAAGTGGTGATACTGATTTTCTGTTAGCTTGTAAAGATGATCTGCAAATCGAGAGAATCAACATTCATACATTAAAAACTTATCTACCAAAAGATGAAACAAAAATAACATCTACCAAAAATCAACATTTTTGAACATTTTGTTTCATTCTACGTGTACACAAAATATGCTACTATAATCATTGACAAACAGTATATAAGTCATTCCAAGATAATCTGCCCACAAAATCCTAACTATAGATTATGGTATATATGATGTTCAGAAAACATTTTGATGCAGATGATGAAACTCTGAATTTTTATGTCAAGTGCAGATGATGGAACAAATCAAGAAAAAAAGAGAGAAGAACAAAAATACATTATTCCACTTAAAACAAATACAGAAACAGAATGGTACAGAATACAAGGAGATTATTGTAACAATGATATCTCCAACATTTAAATAGCAATATCAAGTTTGATAAACCCAGAAACAAAGTAGTAGAACAAAACTCATCAATTTTAATATGTTCGTATTTTAATATTGTTTATACGTTAAAATCTGTGATGTAATTTTAATAGAGATTGTTTCTTTCTACTTCATCAATTGCAAATAAAGAATATTCAGAAGCTGAATGCACGGGTATTCCGAAATGAACTCAAGCTCAAGCTCAAGCTTTCGAGCAAATGAAGAATTTTCAATAGATGAATGCACGGGTACGATGCCGAAATGAAAATCACCACCAAGTGGTATTCCAACACGAAATGCGCAATACACAATCATAAAACCAAATACAAACATGAATAAACAACGAAAATCGACTGGAGTTGTAAGCAGATCCAAGAAGAGAACAAACTACGAAAATCTCAACCTAATTCCTAATGTACGCAGATCTAAAAAGAGAACAAATAAAGTAAATCGAAGGAGATTTTTACCTCTTTGAAGATGACGAAGATCGATTTCGGCGGAGGAGACGACGATAATCGTCGATGAGGAAGAAGGTGAAGGTGGAGCTGGATGTCGACGAAGATAAGAAAGATTTCGACGGGAGAAAGAAAAATCGCCTGTAGTTTCGACGGCGGCGTTATGTTTGTGACAATTTTAGGTTAAAATAAGAGAGGTTATGTTTGTCATTTTACATTTAAAAAAATGCTATTTCTAAGATTTTGGATTAGGGATGCTAATTTAGTCACTAAATCTAGATTTAGTGCTAAATTAGTCATTTGCCCTAAACTTTAACTAATTACCACTTTATATAACATAAACTGAAATATGAAAGAAATATTTTATAATCATATATTATTATATTTTTAGTTTTATAAGTAATTAATCTTTTTAGTATGAATACATCATGTATATATTTATTTTTGATTAAAAATTAAGAATATATATATATATATATTTGCATGTGTTCTTGAGATATTATGTACATCTAATAATTAATTACATAGATAATTGATGAATATAAAATATATATATATATATATATATATTTAATTATTAATACATGTTAATGAAATTAACATATCTATATTTATACACTTAACTATAAATGTAATTATAAATTCATGTTCTTCATATATATATATATATATATATTTACACTTAATTATAAAACTAGATTTATATCCACAATACGGGGAAAAATATTCACAAATTATATAATATTATTTATTACTAAATATAAATGAAATATTTATATAATTTTGACTTTTATATAAAATTATTTTTAATAATAATTTTTGTATATGTAGTTGAGTAAAGAAAAATAATTATTTTTTACAAACTTAATAATATTTTTTGTTAGTTTAATAAAATATATTAATTGTCTAACCAAATTAATAACAATGTCATATATCGTAATTATTTTAATGAGTTAAACTTATTTTTATATTTATTTGAAACTCAATGTGATTATGATACGTCATTATGATATTTATATTAATAACATATAAGATAAAATTATTTTTTTTAAACATTTCTCAAATAATATATTAAAAACGTCATTATAACATTTTTGTTAATAGCAGGTAAGATAAAGTTATTTTTTTAAATGTTTTTCAAATAATATATTAGAAATATGATATATGAATGATAATTGGATGACATACAATATTGGTAATACATTGCATGTGTAAAAAAAATCAACATGCAATGATCATGTTCGTTTGTTAGCCGCAGGTTACTGCAGCTATGGCTGCGGCAGATTGTTGTTGGTTTAGCTGTAGTAGTCAGACGTTATATCTTGCGTCGCAATTTTTTCAATCGCTCATTAAAACAATGGTGCGACTAAAAATTTGCGATCAACCGCAACCGCAACCACCGACGACAGACAAACGAATAACATTTGTCGTAGTCGCAACTGCAGGGTTGATCGCAAGTGCAGCTGCAGCCGCCTACGACGACCAAACGAACAACAATAATATTAATTAAACTGAGTGAGAAAAACTAAAAGTGTTGCGTTTTATTGTAATGCCATCCGATTAAACTTCTTCTTCTCTCTCCTTATTCTCGATTACTCGCAACTCTCCTTATTCTCGATTACTCGCAACTCTCCTCTGATTTTTTTTTTACAATAAATTCCATTAACCATGGAAATCGACTGTAATTGAGATAGTTGTTTAAAGATTAAGTATGGTTTTAGTATGGTAAGCGATTAATCAACTTCTTCTTTTCAAAGTAGATCTAAGGTTTATAGATTTGTAAAACATACAATTTAAAAAAACTAATTTCTCATAGATTTCAGTTTTGCATGTTAGTTTTATGCGATTTAGCAATCGATTTCCTATCTGTTTTAAAGTTTAAAATTATATTTTTTGTAATATACATATAAAATTTGTGAAAACAAATAAATGTTCAAATCTAAAAAATATTTCTTACTAAAAACTTAATAATAAAAAAGCACATAAACATAACCTGCTTTTACAAAACCATAACTGAGATTTTGGAAAGTTATATAGATTAGTGTATTAAAATATTTAAATTGCTATGCCATTTTAAATAGTTATATGTTTAGATTAGTGTCGAGTAAACCACATTTTATTAATTTATGGATAGTTAAAAATTGTGAAATTTAACTTAATTTTTTATTAAAGGATAATAGTATATAATTTTCGTATAAGCTTTCTAAATAATTTCCAAAGGATTGGCATTTAGCTAGAAAAAAGCATATACTTTTAGTTTCAAACAATATGAATTTTGTAATAATAATTCATCTAATAAAAATAAATTCTGATATTTAATTATACACATATATAAAAATTTACACAATTATAGTAACACGACATAAATTGATTACTGTATGACATATCTATAATAATATTTTGAAAATAAGTTAACTATTTCAATAAATATATAATGAATAATATAGTATTTTTATGCTATCATATATGGTGTAATAATTTTTATATTACAATTTGTAAAAATTTATTTGATTTAGGTGTACATTTTTAAGATTTCATAAATTTATATATATATATATATATAAATTAACGGAATAACATGATCATTCAAATTTATTTTTATAAAAAATTTGTAAGAAGACTTAAATGTTGACTCATACATATTTAGTGTATTTAGTGTATCGTTTTATAATTGAGTTTTAAAAAATCATTAGCTAATCATTTATTCCCTCGGACAATGATTTTTGTAGTAAATGCATGACTTGAATGATCATGCATTGAAAATAGATACGATAATAAATGCAAAAGATGGTAAGAAATGCAATTATGCTTTGAAAATAGACATGGTAATAAATGCCAAAGATGGTAAAAAAATGCAATCATGCTTTGAAAATAGACATGCATAATTATGTCTTCAACGTTTTAGCATAATCAATTCCATTCGTGAAGCCGCCCCAGATTACCCCCATTATAGAAAACAAATTTTATTACAAAATATTTTAAACTTTAGTGACAAAAAAATATATATTCTTATTTTTATCTTAAATTTTGGCTTCTAAAATTAATCTTGAAACACCTCCTACATCTAAAACAATATATAAAATATAGAGTAATTACAACAGATGAGCCAAAATAATCACGTAATTTGCAATCTAACTAAACATTGTTTTGGCCACTGTACAAATAATGTTAAACCGATATTACCCGTATTAACCTAAACTCCTAATCTTGATTCGTAAAATGAAACTGTCAGACGTATGCAGATTTGTGTCAGAATGATATTACATGCTTTAATGATAAGAGAAGAGGAACCAAAAAATTTCATCAAAATGTTTCGGAAATTTTATTTCTCCATTTTTTTTACTTCTTCTCTCTATCCAAAAAACCTCCTCCTTTGTTCTTGCAAGCGGCGATTTCTGGCTACTCGTGTGCCCAATTCCGTTATCAGCCATTTTTCCGGTAAAGCTCAAATTTCTCTGCAAGTATTACTGTTCACGTGAACAGTACGACTCACTAATAACTCGGTATGTTCTCCGATTTCACAATCTTTTCTCAACTGTTGCGACGATTCCTTAAATCTCGCATCTTGCTAAATATATAACCATATTTCTGCAGGATAAACCCCCCCCCCTTTTCATCTCTTGCACTATTCATTTGAATAGTGTACACTCACACTCCCGAAGTTATGGAAGATGTCGAAATAGTAGCAGTTACATCGTTTCATACTTTTTATATTACACATGCCTAAGTTTTTTTGCATGCATTGATCTCTTTGTTATTGCATGTACAAGATTCAATCCCTCCGCTACCGGAGAGGATGTTTGTCGCCTGAGAATAACCATACGGCGAGCGTGTGAACTCATATCACAAGACGAAAAGAATTTCGTCTATTTTGAATGCTCTCGAAGAGGGTGAAGTTGAATTTTTCATGAATTCCATGTTTGGGAAAGTTATTGCTTCGAATGAGAAACAATCATATTCTGAAAGTTTTGGTCATTTCATGATCACTCGGCAACTTAAAACTAGAAAACCACATGAGTTATGGTTTCTGTTTGCGGATAAATCGATTAGATTCTCGCTAAGAGAGTTTGGTATCATAACCGGCCTTCCTTGTGGTAAATTTCCAAGTCCTACCAAGGGTAAGAAGAAGCATCCCATTAAAGAGAAGCCGTACTAGCCTACATTCTTCGGCAATCTGTAATCATGATCCGTTGATCTTTCGATAAAGATGCTGAAAAAGAGAACCTTAGCCGATAAAGAGGAAATGATCAAATTTGCTTGTTTTGCTTTCACAGCATCGGTGTTGGTTCCTACATCTCACAACCCCAAAATTGACAAAAACCATGTGGAACTGATTCGAGATTTAGATTCCTCTTTTACTTATCCGTGGGGAAGGACTGCATTTGATTTGGTTGTTTCTAGTGTGAAGAAAAGGGATGTTCTTGCTTTATCTCAGACATCAATTATTGTTCAAGGTTTTGTCCATTCTATTCAACTACTTATGGTTGAAGCAGTTCCACCAATACTGGATATTGAGCAAGTCAACGAGTCTTCGTCATCGTCTGATACCAAAGATGATAATGAGGAACAAGGTGACAAAACGCGTGATGATTCATCATCTTCCAAACAAGAAAATTGGTCTTAGCCCTGGACATGCGAGGTTGCTGGATGAGGAATGCCATGTAATTTTTCGACATCCTCTCTTATGTTTTCCTATACCATAATTCATGGACCACAAGTTTGTATACCCACATAATTCTAGTGGGAATTACATTTTGAGTATCGGGTATTAAACAAAAGTACTGTTAACAAATTGGTTAACATGGAATTTTCCATATTACAAGTTCTGATATATGTAGGTGTTATACTTTGAGATATGCGATGTTCATGCTAACTCATATGCTAACGATGTTAACATTCTTGTGTTAACCGATATTATTTTTCTTAACAGCTACAATATCGTTTATTATGTTAACCGATAATATCGAATCCTCATAATATTTTCCAATATTTCTTAAACTTCTCTAATATTTTTGTTGTTTTCACTTACAAAGATTTTTTTTATGATGAATCCCCAATATTTTTTTTGGTATAGATGTTATTACATGCTAATCAGATTCTTAATATATGTTGTTGTTTGTAGGTTGAAGTGTTTAGCATTATATCTGAAGATGAGGGTATGACAATAAAAAAGGATGATTTGGTGTGGTCCGATGATGAGAACAATGAGAAGGTCAACAACATGGTGAAGTTGATATCGAATAATTTTCAATTTGAGAAATATATGTTCTCTGGAGGGACAACGGAGGATGAGCTGAATAAGTTGCGGAGTGAAGAAATGGAGAAGAAGGAGATGGAAGAGAAAGACAAGAAGGATAAGCGGAAGGAGAGAGTTAATTTATCTTAACCTGCTCATCCACATTCTTCTACTAAGGCGCCATCTCATACTTCGAACGATCCGCGTATTGCTGCTGATTTCGTGACTTCAAAATTGCGTGACCATTTTACCGCTATTGATACGAAGCTCAACAAATTTGTCACCAATTTTAAGAAGTTAGACGCGTCAATTACGAAACTTCAGGAATCTGTTGAGATGTTTATTGATCAAAAGATTACCGAGAAGTAGGACGCGGTTCTTAGTTTTATTCGTCAGGTTATTGGCAAATCTTCATCAGCAAATACTCATACAACCCATCAACTATTCACTGCTAACGTTAATAATATCCCGAGAACGTCAAATGTTCCCTGTCCGGGAGAGGGAATGTCTGCTAAGGACCCCTTTATTGTTATAACGGGGGTGGAGTCTGATGCATCGGATGCAATTAATGGAGTCCTTGGTTCCCTCAATCAAGATGGATTGAACGAGGTTAGTCTTAAAATTTTTTTAACCCTTTACTCACGAATACAGTTCGACTATTGCTATCAGTTACACTACTCTATGCATAATTATAATGCACTACCTCATTTCTTATCCGAGTTTGATTACTTCCATTTCTAATAGTTCTAGATATTTGAATCATTACCAATGCATATTTTTAACATTGTTTGTACTTCGAGTTATAGGTCAATGATGACAATGTTGAAGAACTGAACAATGTTGATGATGTCCATGTCGTGAATGTCGGCAACTCTAACTGATAATTTACCTACAGAGGAAATTCCTAAACTTCGAGATGAAAATGTGTTGGTATGTTCTACAAATGTTGATCTTTTTTCATTATTAAGATGTAAATTATTGTTAACTAATAATGTGTAACAGTATTCTGAGTCCACTCATATCGATGATGCGGCTTTTTGATCTACCATGTCGTCGTTCTCTCTTAGACTTTCGCAGGAAGAGGTAAACAAAGCCGATGGTACTGATACCTTAGAGGATAATCCACAGGCATCTGATGGCGATGATGTCGGGGATAATGAAGAAAAGAAGGAAGATGATAACAAAGAAGATACCACAAATGATGAGGAACAGGAGCTTCGCAAAAGCAAAAGGCAAAGGACAACCCCGAATGTTCTCAAGAATTTTGAATGTGACAAACGGTTGATTGCAGTGCCACAAGATCCACAACCAATCCTTCATGGATATGATCCTGACCTCGACTATGCAACAAAATTTGTCAAACTTCATACTTTACTCAAGAAGAAACTGTAAGTTTATCAGAAATTTTATAAAATAACTAACAATCTATTCAATTGCGGATACCATTTTTAATTCTTGATTTATGAATGTTCCTGTTAAAGTAAGGTATTGTGCAGAATTTGAAATGATAACTGGTTACATTTTTGTGTAGTGCGATTTATCTGCCCAAAGGCATCACAGTTACAAATAGAGATGTTGTCGACATAGCTGAGAGAATGAAACTAATGTCTCCTAAAGTAAGTATTATCACAATGCGTCATTGAAAAAGTTTGTTACCCTATGTGTCATCTAACCTGTTTTTTTTGCAATTTGTACAGATGTTTGATGCTTTAATGCATTTGTCACAACTTATGTACAACAGAGAGCAAAATCCAGGGCAGACTGTGTTATTCCTTGACACTAACTTTGTGTCGCTGCTCATGAAACACCATTCCAAGTTTGCCCATCTTACAACCAAAGATAGGGCACATTTTATGTTTGATGATGACATTTCGTATATTTCAGGTTGGAGAGCAATCCAAATACTCCCCCAAGGCTGTATTTCCCCTTCAACCTTGATAAAAAACATTGGGTCAGTGTTTGTGTTGACTCGCCTGTCAACACGGTGTATGTTCTTGACTGCAATATCTCTTTCCGTTTGGATAGTTCGGTTAAGAAAGATATTAGCATGATAGCTCAGATGATTCCTTACCTATTGAAGAGGACTGCTTTCAAAAATATGTTGTCACAGACTAAGGCATATGCTATCGTGAGACCTAGAGGCATTCCTCAGAACGGTATATATGTGGACTCAGCAGTCACGTCATTACTGTTGATGCAGGCTCATTCCATTAGTGGATTTTAAGCATGTAAAAACATCAAACCTGATTCCATATCATCTGAATCTCAAAAAGTTGTTGTTATGTTCTTCGAGGAGTTTGTCGACATCATTGAAATTTCATAACTTTAACTTGTTGTATCTCTGATTTCACATTTCTGGACTCTTTTTACTGTTTCTTCCATATTGCGTGTAAAACTATTTGGATCTCAGTTTCATTTTGTATGTTTGCTACTTATGTATGTATCCGGGTATGGTATGTTGTAGTTGTTACAAGTAGTATTATTATGTACAAGTTGTTATTTACGAAAGCTTTTTTTCATGTTTCCAAAACTTATCAACAATTTCTAAGTAGTATGGTACAAGAGTTGTTACATGTACCACTTGTTTCATCTAATTGATGTTGAAATGAAATTTGTGTTAATCAAAGATGTTTAGAGTTTTTATTTTCGTTATGGAAGTGCATTCATTATTTATTTGTCCAGGGCATTACAAAAGATACTACGACTAACAAGTTGCGTTTTACGTTAATATAAAACAAGGGGAAAATAATGCATTAACAACCCTCCCAAAATATTTATAACTTATGCCCATTTGCTCTTCCAATCCCTTAGTCATTTCAGATAGGCATTTTACATGTGGCTCGGTTATGACCAAAGCCACCGCACCTTCCACATATCGTTAGTCATCTTCTAACTCCTCCTTGAAATTACAAAGTAAAATATCATATAACTAGTGTGATATATAGGTGATTCCATCTGTTCATGTTATATGGATTGATAACTGTTAAGATTGAATTTATCAGATAATACTTACTCGAAATTCCCCTCTTGAGAATATTCTTTGTTTGCGTAGTCGTCCATGGGGGCACCTTGATCTCCATCAGAGGGTCATTCACCCCCGGTGTGTTAATCAACCCAGGCACTGGATACACACTACTGTTATATGCCATTTTCCAAAAATCTGATGTTAACTTGATACACACAAGTGTATCAACCTTTATCTTCGCATGCACAGCAGCAACAACAGCATGAGAGCAAGGAATCTTTAGAATCTGGAACTCACAACAAGAATATGTTTTTTTCCAAAAGATCTACGTGGTACGAACCACCGAGTTTCGTACGTATCTCAAATTTATTTTTATTGATTCGATGTATCTCGAATCCCGTTGATACCTCAAAATGTTTTCCAATTATTTCTTCAACTTTTGGGGTAACTAGACTGGTAATGGATGATGATCTTTCTTGCCTCTTACTGAACCAGCATGTAAGTGTTGACCTTATATACTCAAATAGAGATATTATCGGGAAACCACATGCTTCACTCAGAACTGCATTCAAGGATTCTACGATGTTGCTTGTCATTATGTTGTATCGCAGGCCATTAAAGTGAGACCTTGTCCAGTGCTCTAGTCCAATATCCATTAGGTATCCAGCACATGTAATGTCAGTTTTCTTAATCTCATTGAAGTGGGAGTAAAACTTTGGCAAACTATAAGCTCGTGCTGCCTTGGATACAAGGTATCCTAGGTGTTTCTTGTTAAATATTGTTTGTATGTTGTGTTGTAGATACAAGACACAAGCGCAATGCTTTGTTTTATGATATACATGTAAAATTGTCAATAATTCAGCAAGGCATTGCAAACTACAAATCCCCGCAATAATTTAAAAAATTTCTGCACATATATATGTCAAGTACATTGCTTGCAAATGCTCATATATTCCCGATATTCGGTTGTATTACATGATACCTGAGTTTATACTAGATAATTGACATATGTTCCTGATATCAAAATTAATTACGGATATAAATGTGGTTATCTTATTCAATCCAGATTAGATTGAGTTTTAGTGATCTGACACAAATACGGTTTCCTCTTCATCTGACACCACTAACAATAGCTTCTGGAAAAACCACTCCCACGACTTATCATTCTCCCCATCAACAACTCCGAAAGCTAACGGAAAGATTTGGTAGTTTGCGTCTTGTGCACTTGCAGTGAGTAAACAACCAGCATACTTACCCTTTAGATGTGTTCTGTCAATTATTATTACCTTTCGCATATATGCATATCCAGCCACGCTTGCTCCGAAAGCAAAGAAAAGATACTTAAACCGTTGTACAAATCTCTCATCATAAGATGTTTCCAATCCAACAATTGATCCTGGATTGGAATTCACCAACTCCTGTAGATAAGAAGGTAGTAAGCAGTATGAGTTCAGGTTCGATCCTCTAGAAAGCTCTGAGGCAAGTTCCCTAGACCTCCACGCTTTCCAGTATGATATTGGCACCTCATGTTCGCTACACATTATCTTCTGAACCTTGTTGGGGCGTTGATACAAGCCTCGAATCAAGGTTGTACGCTTCTGGATGGGGGGTTTTTGTTTGGTAATGGATGGAAGGGTGAAGTGAACCACACGAGGGGTGATGAACCTCGTGATAAATCACAAACTTAGAGCTAGGAGGGCTGGTCTCGACTAGGTTCTAAGCGCACAAGTCTCTTGAGAGAAAAACATGTAGAAAGAAAATTCGATCTTTATTAATTATCAAAAAGTTTGTCAAACTACAATGCTGTAAGGAGCCTTATTAATATGCTCAACAGCTTGACCTTCTAGGGTCGACTCAAGAAAACAAATGGAAAACTTACAAAATTACACAAATGGAAAACTTACAAAAGTGTATAACCGAAAAGGTCTTCTACCTAAAATGTCTTTGACTCAAAAATGTAAACAATCTAAATCCTACCCTGAAAAACAGAAAGAGGTAAGTATATAATTTGAAAATTTACCTTTCTTACCTTTCTGCCAAGAAATGGAAGGTGGCCGACCTTGTGGCATGCACGCGCCTTGCTCCTAGTCTTCGACTTGGAGTAGGGTTAGGAATCTTTGGGCCCTGACCTCTCTTACCACTAAAGCCCAAGTCTCTGAAGTCCCTTGCATTGTTGAGAAGCCTTTGGACTCTTCTTTGCACTCTTGACCCAATGTCCTTTGTCGATCATCCTCTAGGAGCTTGTCGACCCACAAACTGAACTTGTGGAAGAGCGCCCTTGATCTGCTCCTTGTCATTGCTCCTAGTGGCACCACTGGTGTAAAAACTTCATCTAGATGCATGTCTTGAAGCTGGTAGCTTATCTGGTTCGAGTCTCTTTGTGTAGATGATGAAATGCTGGTGCAATCGGCTGGATCGGTTGTACTGGCTGGGCTGTGCGAGGTGCTGTCCGTATGGTCATTGGAGCCGGCCAAGTTGATCCC
Organism: Pugionium cornutum; assembly: GCA_018901935.1. Lineage (NCBI taxonomy): Eukaryota > Viridiplantae > Streptophyta > Magnoliopsida > Brassicales > Brassicaceae > Pugionium > Pugionium cornutum. Next base: position 31,494,975 of record CM032156.1, read on the forward strand.
AGAGCCGGCGGCATCACCAATTGGGCCGGCGGTGTCATCCACGTCGCCGCTAGTTGGGCTGGAGATTTGGGCCTCTCCGCTGGAAAGATTAATTGGTCTGGCCCGGCTGGTCGTAGGCCCGGTGGTACCGCTTGGGCCGGTAGGCACGCCAAATGGCCCGGCTATCTCAAGCAAGCACTCTGGTCGGCCAGATTGATCTCCTGTCCGGCGGCCTTACGATCTGATGCCCTCATCATCCCCTCCCCATTCATTAGGTTTTGGCCTCAAAACTGGTTCATCTGCAAGGAAAGAAGCTAATTTAGTTACGTTGAATGTGTTAGACACATTGAACTCACCTGGAAGCTCGATCCGGTAGGCGTTGTTGTTGATCGTCTCCAGTACTCTGAATGGTCTATCTGCTCTTGGGGCCAGCTTGGAACTCTTTAGGTTGGGGAACCTCTCATGTCGTAGGTGTAGCCACACCCAATCGTCTGGTTGAAAAATCACCTCTCTTCTCCCTTTGTTGGCGTGGGTCACGTACTGCCCGGTCCTCTTCTCCAAAATTTCTGCTACCTTCTGGTGTATCCGCTTGATGAACTCCGCTTTGGATGCTCCGTTGAGGTTAGTCATCTCTGCTGGTGGCAGTGGCGTTTGCTCCAGGGGTGTTAGGGGGTTGAAGCCGTAGACTACTTCAAAAGGGGTCTTCTTGGTTACAGAGTGCACGGCTCGGTTGTATGCGAACTCTATGAATGGTAGGCACTCCACCCAAGTCTTGAGGTTCTACCCTAGTGTAGTCATGAGAAGAGTCGACAATGTCCGGTTGACTACTTCAGTTTGGCCATCGGTTTGAGGATGACAGGTGGTAGAGAAGAGCAGCTTCGTGCCTAGCTTCCTCCAGAGGGTCCTTCAGAAGTGGCTGAGGAACTTGGTGTCCCTGTCTGACACGATGGTCTTTGGCACTCCGTGAAGCCGTACTATCTCCCTAAAGAACAGCTCGGCTGTTTGCGTGGCATCATTGACATGGCATATGAGATGAAATGTGCCATCTTGGAGAATCTGTCAACCACTACAAAGATAGCATCTTTGTGGTTGATTTTGGGCAGACCTAGAACGAAGTCCATTGAGATGTCCACCCATGTATGAGTAGGTATGGGCAGAGGGAGATACAACCCATGAGGGTGGATTCGGGACTTCGCCTTTTTGCAAGTGATGCACCTTGCACAATGGACTTCTACTGACCTCTTGATGTGTGGCCAGTAGAAGTGCTCCTTGACCACTGCTAGTGTCTTGTTGACACCAAAGTGGCCCATGAGTCCTCCTCCATGAGCTTCTCGGATGATAAGCTCCCGTAACAATCCTTGTGGTATGCACAACCTTCTCTCTCGGAACAAGAATCCCTCGTGGATGTAAAACTTGCCATGACTCCCTGTGCCACACTCCTTGTAGCTCTCAGCAAAGTCAGGATCATCCTTATATAGGTCCTTGATATGCTCGAATCCTAAGACCTTTGCCTCCATGGTGGATATCAAAGCAAACCTCCTTGATAGTGCATCGGGTACCATATTGTCCTTGCCCTTCTTGTACTTGATGACGTACGGGAAGGTCTCTATGAACTCCATCCACCTGGCATGTCTCCTCTTGAGATTGGTTTGCCCTCTGAGGTGTTTGAGAGTCTTGTGATCAGTATGGATCACGAACTCCTTGGACAGCAAGTAATGCTGCCAAGTCTCCAATGCTCGGACTAGGGCATAGAGCTCCTTATCGTAGGTGGGGTAGTTGAGTGAGGCACCACCTAACTTCTCACTGAAGTATGCCACTGGCCTCCCTCCTTGGGTTAGCACTGCTCCTATGCCTATTCCAGAGGCATCACACTCCACATCAAACGTCTTGTTGAAGTCGGACAGGACTAGCGCTGGTGTATGCGTAAGGCTGTCTTTCAGGGCCTGGAATGCCTTCTCCTGAGCTTCTCCCCAGCTGAATCCCACGTTCTTCTTGACTACTGCCGTTAATGGTGAGGCAATACTGCTGAAGTTGGACACGAACCTTCTGTAGAAGCTGGCAAGACTGTGGAAACTCCTTACTTGGCTGATGTTGCTCAGTGTTGTCCATTCTTGTATGGCTCGAATTTTCTCTTCATCAACATG
>CM032156.1:31497385-31572014 GCA_018901935.1 Pugionium cornutum
ATTACTTGGACACTTTATCGTCTCTATTTCTGTCTCAAATTTTGACAAAATATAGAAAACTGAGCTAGCTTAACGTGGGCATTGGATTCGTGTCATTCCGAGCTTTAAATCAATAGGTACGGACGATATAGGGCGTACATGTTAAGTCGATCGGTCAGTTAAAGTGATAATTCCTAACTGATTATTGGTGCTCATTGAGTAAAGCCTTATAAATGAAGACTAAGGCATTACATCACGCAGATTGGGATAGATTGGATTACTTGGACGCTTTGTCATATCTAGTTCAGTCTCAAATTTTGTCACAATATTGGAAATTGAACTAGCTTAATGTGGGCATTGGATTCGTGTCATTTTGAGCTATAAATCAAAAGTTATTAATGGTTTAATGCATACATGACAAGCTGATCGAACAGTTAAAATAGTTATTCTAAGCTGATCATTGGTGCTCATTGAGTAAAAGCTTATAAATGAAAATTAGTGCATGGCATCACACAGTTTGGGATGGATTGGATTACTTGGATGATTTATCGTATCTATTTCTATCTTAAAATTTTTCACAATATAGAAATTGAGCTAGCTTAACGTGGGCAATTGATTCATGTCATTGTGAGCTTTAAATCAAAAGTTACGAACCATTTAATGCGGTCATATCAAGTTGATTGGCCAACTAAAGTCATCATTCTAAACTGATCATTGGTGCTCATTGAATAAAGGCTTATTAATGAAGCATAATGCATGCATGGCAACACACACTTTTCGATATATTGGTTTACTTGGACGTTTTGTCTTATCTATTTCTGTCTCAAAATTTGTCACAACATAGAAAATTGAGCTAATTTAACATGGGCACTCGATTCGTGTGTTTCTAAGCTCTAAATCAAAAGTTACGGATGATTTAGTGCGTACATGTCAAGTTGATCGGCCAGTTAAACTGATCATTCTAAACTGATCATTGGTGCTCATTAAGTAAAGCCTTGAAAATGAAGCATAAAGCATGGCATTACGCAGTTGGGTATAAATTGGATTTCTTGGAGGCTTTGTCATCTCTATTTACGTCTCAAATTTTGTCAAAATATAGAGAATTAAGATAGCTTAATGTGGGCATTGGATTCGTGTGATTCCGAGCTTTAAATCAAAAGTTACAGACGATTTAGTACGGACAAGACAAGTTGATTCGCCAGTTAAAGTGATCACTCTAAACTGATCATTTGGGGCTCATTAACTAAAGACTTATAAATGAAGCCTAAAGAATGGCATCACACATTTTGGTATAGATTGGATTACTTGGCACTTTGTCGTCTCTACTTCGGTCTCAAATTTTGTCATAATGTAGAACATTTATCCAGATTAACGTGGGCATTCGATTTGTGTCATTATGAGCTCAAATCAAGAGGTACGGACGATTTACTGAGGACATGTCAAATTGATTGGCCAGTCAAAGGGCTCATTAACAAAAGGCTTATAAATCAAGCATAATGCATGGCATCAAACAGTTTTCGATATATTGGATTACTTGGACACTTTGTCGTATCTATTTCTGTCTAAAATATTGTTATAATATAGAAAATTGATCTAGATTAACGTGAGGGTTGGATTCGTGTCATTCTGAGCTCTAAATCAAAAGTTAAGGGCGATTTAGTGCAGACATGTCAAGTTGAGTGTCTAGTTAAAGTGATCATTCTATACAGATCATTGGTGCTCATTAAGTAAAGCCTTATAAATGAAGCATAAAGCATGGCATCAAGCAGCTTGGATAGATTGCATTACTTGGACGCTTTTACATCTCTATTTTTGTCTCAAAATTTGTCAAAATATAGAACATTTATCTAGATTCGTGTCATTATAAGCTCAAATAAAGAGGTAGGGACAATTTACTGAGGACATGTCAAGTTGATCAGCTGTTTAAAGAGATCATTCTAAACTAATCATTGGTGCTGATTACGTAAAGGCTTATAAATGAAGCATAATGCATGACATCAAGCTGTTTGGATGGATTTGATTACTTGGACGCTTTGTCATCTCTATATTTGTCTCAAATTATGTCAAAAAATAGAAAATTGAGCTAGATTAACGTGGGCATTGGATTCGTGTCATTATGAGCTCTAAATCAAAAGTTACAGACGATTTAGCGCGGATATGTGAAGTTGATCGGCTAGTTAAAGTGATAATTCTAAACTAATCATTGGTCCTCATTGAGTAAGGGCTTATAAATAAAGCATAATGCATGGCATCACACTGTTTTGAATAGATTGGATTACATAGACGCTTTGTCATATCTATTTCTGTCTCAAATTTAGTTACAATAGAAATTGAGCTATATTAACGTGGGCATTGGATTCGTGTGTTTCCGAGCTCTAAATCAAAAGTTACAGACGATTTAGTGCAGACATGTCAAGTTGATCGGGTAGTTAAACTGATAATTATAAACTGATCATTGGTGCTCATTAAGTAAAGGCTAATAAATGAAGCATAAAGCATGGCATCACACAATTTTGGATAGATTGGATTACTTGGATGGTTTTTCATCTCTATTTCTGTTCCCAACTTTGTCAAAATATCGAAAATTGAGCTACATTAAGTGGGCACTGGGTTCGTGTCATTCTGAGCTCTAAATAAAAATTTATAGACGATTTAGTGCGGACATGTCAAGTTGATCGGCCAGTTAAAATGATCATTTTAGAATGATCATTGGTGTTCATTAAGTAAAGGTTTATATATGAAGTATAAAGCATGGTATCACACAGTTTGGGATAGATTCAAGTACTTGGGCGCTTTGTCGTCTCTATTAATGTTCCGAATTTTGTTAAAATATAGAAAATTGAGCTAGCTTAAGCGGCCATTGGATTCATGTCATTCTGAGCTCTAAATCAAAAGTTACGGACGATATAGTGCGGACATGTCAAGTTGATCGGCCACTAAAAGTGATCATTCTAAACTGATCATTGGTACTCATTGAGTAAAGGCTTATAAATGAAGCATAATGCATGACATCACACAGTTTTGGATAGATTGGATTACTTGGACGATTTGTGATATCTATTTCTGTCTCAAATTTAGTTATAATAGAAATTGAGCTATATTAACGTGGGCATTGGATCCGTGTGTTTCTGAGCTCTGAATAAAACGTTAGGGACGATTTAGTGCAGACATGTCAAATTCATCGGGTAGTTAAAGTAATAATTCTAAACTGATCTTTGGTGCTTACTAAGTGAAGGCTTATAAATGAAACATAAGGCATGATATCACACAATTTGGGATAGATTTTAGTACTTGGGCGCTTTGTCGTCTCTATTTTTGTTCCAATTTTTGTTAAAATATAGAAAATTGAGCTAGCTTAAGTGGCCATTGGATTCGTGTCATTCTGAGCTCTAAATCATAAGTTACAGACGATTTAGTGTGGACATGTAAAGGTTGTCAGCCATATAAAGAGATCATTCTAAACAAATCATTGGTGCTCATTAAGTAAAGGCTTATAAATGAAGCATAATGCATGACATCAAGCTGTTTGGATGGATTTGATTACTTGGACGCTTTGTCGTCTCTATATCAGTCTTAAAGTTTGTTAAAATATAGAAAATTGAGCAAGATTAACGCGGGCATTGGATTCGTGTCATTATGAGCTCTAAAACAAAAGTTACGGACGATTTAGTGCGGATATGTGAAGTTGATCGGCCAGTTAAAGTGATCATTCTAAACTAATCATTGGTGCTCATTGAATAAAGGCTTATAAATGAAGCATAATACATGGCATCATACAGTTTTGAATAGATTGGATTACTTAGACGCTTTGTCATATCTATTTCTGTCTCAAATTTTGTTATGATATAGAAAATTGAGCTAGCTTAACGTGGCCATTATATTCGTGTATTTGTGAGTCTATATCAAAAGTTACGAACGATTTAGTGCAGACATGTCAAGTTAATCGGCCAGTTAAAGTGATCATTTTAAACTGATCATTGGTGCTCATTAAGAAAAGGCTTATAAATTATGCATAAAGCATGGCATCACATAATTTGCGATAGATTGCATTACTTGGACGCTTTGTCGTCTCTATTTTTGCCACAAATTTTGTCACAATATAGAAAATTGAGCTATCTTACCATGGGCATTGGATTCACGTTATTATGAGCTCTAAATCAAAACCTACAGACGATTTAGTGCGGATAAGTCAAGTTGATCGGCCAGATAAAGTGATCATTCTAAATTGATCATTGGTGCTCCTTGAGTAAAGGCTTATAAATGAAGCAGAATGCATGGCATCACACAGTTTTGGATAGATTGGATTACTTGGACGCTTTGTCGTATCTATTTCGGTTTCAAATTTAGTTACAATAGAAATTGAGCTATATTAACGTGGGATTGGATTTGTGTGTTTCCGAAATCAAAATCAAAAGTTACGGACGATTTAGTGCAGACATGTCAAGTTGATCGGGTAGTTAAAGTGATAATTCTAAACTGATCATTGGTTCTTATTAAGTGAAGGCTTATAAATGAAACATAAGGCATGACATGACGCAATTTGGGATAGATTCGAATACTTGGGCGCTTTGTTGTCTCTATTTCTGTTCCAAATTTTGTTAAAATATAGAAAATTGAGCTACCTTAAGTGGCCATTGAATTCGTGTCACTCTGAGCTCTAAATCAAAAGTTTTGGACGATTTAGTGCGGACATGTCAAGTTGATCAGCCACTAAAAATGATCATTCTAAAGTGATCATTGGTGCTGATTGAGTAAAGGCTTATAAATGAAGCATAATGCATAGCATCACACAGTTTTGGATAGATTGGATTACTTGGACGCTTTGTCATATCTATTTCTGTCTCAAATTTAGTAACAATAGAAACTGAGCTATATTAACGTGGGCATTGGATTCATGTGTTTCCGAGTTCTAAATCAAAAGTTACGGACGATTTAGTGCAGACATGTCAAGTTGATCGGCTAGTTAAAGTGATAATTCTAAACTGATCATTGGGCGCATTGTCATCTCTATTTCTGTTCCAAATTTTGTCAAAATAGAGAAAATTGAGCTAGATTAACGTGGGCATTGGATTAGTGTCATTATGAGCTCTAAATCAAAAGTTACAGATGATGTAGTGTGGATATGTCAAGTTGATCGACCAATTAAAGTGATAATTCCAAACTGATCACTGGTGCTCATTAAGTAAAGGCTAATAAATAAAGCATAAAGCATGGCATCACACAATTTGGGATAGATTTGATTACTTGGTTGGTTTGTCGTCTCTATTTCTGTTCCCAATTTTGTCAAAATATAGAAAATTGAGCTACCTTAAGTGGGCATTGGATTCGTATCATTCTGAGCTCTAATCAAAAGTTACGGATGATTTAGTGCAGAAATGTCAAGCTGATTGGCCTGTTAAACTGATCATTGGTGCCCAATAAGTAAAGGCTTATAAATGAAGCATAATGCATGTCCTCAAGCTGTTTGGGATAGATTGGATTACTTGGACACTTTATCGTCTCTATTTCTGTCTCAAATTTTGACAAAATATAGAAAACTGAGCTAGCTTAACGTGGGCATTGGATTCGTGTCGTTCCGAGCTTTAAATCAATAGGTACGGACGATATAGGGCGTACATGTTAGATTGGATTACTTGGACACTTTATCGTCTCTATTTCTGTCTCAAATTTTGACAAAATATAGAAAACTGAGCTAGCTTAACGTGGGCATTGATTATAACGTGGGATAGATTGGATTACTTGGACACTTTATCGTCTCTATTTCTGTCTCAAATTTTGACAAAATATAGAAAACTGAGCTAGCTTAACGTGGGCATTGGATTCGTGTCATTCCGAGCTTTAAATCAATAGGTACGGACGATATAGGGCGTACATGTTAAGTCGATCGGTCAGTTAAAGTGATAATTCCTAACTGATTATTGGTGCTCATTGAGTAAAGCCTTATAAATGAAGTGTAAGGCATGACATCACGCAGCTTGGGATAGATTGGATTACTTGGACGCTTTGGCATATCTACTTATGTCTCAAATTTACCACAATATTGAAAATTGAACTAGCTTAATGTGGGTAATGGATTCGTGTCATTTTGAGCTATAAATCAAAAGTTATGAATGATATAGTGCATACATGACAAGTTGATCGACCAGTTAAAATAATGATTCTAAACTGATTATTGGTGCTCATTGAGTAAAAGCTTATGAATGAAAATTAGTGCATGGCATCACGCAGTTTGGGATGGATTGGATTAGTTGGACGCTTTTCATATCTATTTCTATCTCAAAAAATTTCACAATATAGAAATTGAGCTAGCTTAACGTGGGCAATTGATTCGTGTCATTCTGAGCTCTAAATCAAAAGTTACGAACAATTTAATGCGGTCATGTCAAGTTGATCGGCCAACTAAAGTCATCATTCTAAACTGATCATTGGTGCTCTTGAGTAAAGGCTTATTAATGAAGCATAATGGATGGCAACACACACTTTTCGATATATTGGTTTACTTGGACGCTTTGTCTTATCTATTTCTATCTCAAAATCTGTCACAATATAGAAAATTGATCTAAGTTAACGTGGGCACTCGATTCGTGTGTTTCTAAGCTATAAATCAAAAGTTACGGACGATTTAGTGCATACATGTCAAGTTGATCGGCGAGTTAAACTGATCATTCTAAACTGATCATTGGTGCTCATTAAGTAAAGCCTTGAAAATGAAGCATAAAGCATGGCGCTACGCAGTTTGATATATATTGGATTACTTGGACGCTTTGTCGCCTCTATTTGTGTCTCAAATTTTGTCAAAATAGAGAGAATTGAGATAGCTTAATGTGGGCATTGGATTCGTGTGATTCTGAGCTTTAAATCAAAAGTTATGGACGATTTAGTACGGACACGACAAGTTGATCGGCCAGTTACAATGATCTCTAAACTGATCATTGGGGCTCATTAACTAAAGACTTATAAATGAAGCCTAAAGAATGGCATCACACATTTTGGTATAGATTGGATTACTTGGCACTTTGTCGTCTCTACTTCGGTCTCAAATTTTGTCATAATGTAGAACATTTATCCAGATTAACGTGGGCATTCGATTTGTGTCATTATGAGCTCAAATCAAGAGGTACGGACGATTCACTGAGGACATGTCAAATTGATTGGCCAGTCAAAGGGCTCATTAACAAAAGGCTTATAAATCAAGCATAATGCATGGCATCAAACAGTTTTCGATATATTGGATTACTTGGACACTTTGTCGTATCTATTTCTGTCTAAAATATTGTTATAATATAGAAAATTGATCTAGATTAACGTGAGGGTTGGATTCGTGTCATTCTGAGCTCTAAATCAAAAGTTAAGGGCGAGTTAGTGCAGACATGTCAAGTTGAGTGTCTAGTTAAAGTGATCATTATATACAGATCACTCGTGCTCATTTAGTAATGGCTTATCAATGAAGCATAAAGGATGGCATCAAGCAGCTTGGATAGATTGCATTACTTGGATGCTTTTTCGTCTCTATTTCTGTCTCAAATTTTTTCAAAACTTAGAAAATTTATCTAGCTTAACGTGGGCATTAGATTCGTGTCATTCTGAGCTATAAACCAAAAGTTATGGACGATTTAGTCTGACATGTCAATTTCATCAGCCAGTTAAAGTGATCATTGGTGTTCATTGAGTAAAGGCTTATAAATGAGGCATAATGTATGGCATCACGCAATTTGAGGTAGATTGGATTACTTCTACGCTTTATCGTATCTAGTTCTGTCTCAAATTTTGTCAAAATATATAAAATTGAGCTAACTTATCGTGGGCATTGGATTCGTGTCATTCTGAGCTCTAAATCAAAAGTTAGGAACAATTTAGGGTGGACATGTCAAATTGATCGGCCAGTTAAAGTGATCATTCTAAATTCATCATTGGTGCGCAATAAAAATAACTCTTATAAATGAAGAATAATGCATGACATCATAAAGTTTAGATGGATTGGACTACTTGGACGCTTTGTCGTCTCTATTTTTGTCTCAAATTTTGTCAAAATATAGATAATTGAGATAGCTTAACGTGGGTATTGGATTCATGTCATTCTGAGCTTTGAATCAAGAGTTACGGACGATTTAGTGCGGACATGTCAAGTTGATCAGCCAGTTAAAGTGATCATTTTAAACTGATCATCGGTGGTCATTAACTAAAGGCTTATAAATGAAGCCTAAAGAATGGTATCATGCCGTTTAGGATAGATTGGATTACTTGTACGCTTTGTCATCTCTACTTCTATCTCAAATTTTGTCAAAATATAAAACATTTATCTAGCTTAACGTGGGAATTCGATTCGTGTCATTATGAGCTAAAATCAAGAGGTAAGGACGATTTACTGAGGACATGTCAAGTTGATCGGGCAGTTAATATGATTATTTTAAATTGATCAATGGTGCTCATTGAGTAAAGGCTTATAAATGAAGCATAATGCATGGTATCAAGAAGTTTTAGATAGATTGCATTACTTGGATGTTTTGTCGTATCTATTTCTTTCTAAAATATTGTATAATATAGAAACTTGATCTAGCTTAATGTGAGCATTGGATTCGTATCATTCTGATCTCTAAATCAAAAGCTACGGACGATTTAGTGTGGACATGTCAAGTTGGTGCTCATTAGGTAAAGGCTTATAAATGAAGCATAAAGCATGGCATCAAGCAGTTTGGATAAATTGGATCACTTGACGCATTTTCGTCTCTATTTCTGTTTCAAATTTTGTCAAAATATAGAGAATTGAGCTAGCTTAACGTGGGCATTGGATTCGTATCATTTTAAGCTCTAAGTCAAAAGTTATGGACGATATAGTGCAGAAATGTCAAGTTGATCAGCCAGTTAAAGTGAATATTCTAAACTGATGATTGGTGTTCATTGAGTAAAGGCTTATAAATGAAGCATAATGCATGGCATCACTAAGTTTAAGATAGATTGGATTACTTTGACGCTTTTTCGTATCTAGTTCTGTCTCAAATTTTGTAACAATATTTAAAATTGAGCTAGCTTAACCTTGGCATTGGATTCGTGTCAAATTTTGTCACAATATTCAAAGTTACGCACCATTTAGTGCAGACATGTCAAGTTGTTTGGCCAGTTAAAGTGATCATTCTAAATTCATCATTGGTGCTCATAAAGTAAAGGCTTATAAATGAAGCATAATGCATGACATCACACAATTTTGGATATATTGAATTAATTGGATGCCTTGTCGTATCATTTCTGTCTCAAATTCTGAGCTCTAAATAAAAAATTACGAACTATTTACGGCAGACATGTAAAGTTGATCGGCCAGTTAAAGTGATCATTCTAAATTCATCATTGGTGCTCATTACAAAAACTCTTATAAATGAAGCATAATGCATGCCATCACACAGTTTGGATGGATTGGATTACTTGGATGCTTGGTCATCTCTATTTTTGTCTCAAATTTTGTCAAAATATAGAGAATTGAGATAGCTTAACGTGGGCATTGGATTCGTGTCATTCAGAGCTTTAAATCAAACGTTACGGACCATTTAGTGCGGACATGTCAAGTTGATCAGCCAGTTAAAGTGATCATTCTAAACTGATCATTGCTACTCATTAACTAAAGGCTTATAAATGAAGCCTAAAGAATGGCATCACACAGTTTAGGATAGATTGGATTACTTGGACGCTTTGTCGTCTCTACTTCTTTCTTGAATTTTGTTAAAATATAGAAGATTTATCTAGCTTAATGTGGGAATTCAATTCGTGTCATTATGAGCTCAAATCAAGAGGTAGGGACGATTTACTGAGGATATGTCAAATTTATCAGCCAGTTAATATGATTATTCTAAACTGATCATTGTTGCTCATTAAGTAAAGGCTTATAAATGAAGCATGACGCATGACATCAAACAGTTTTTTATAGATTGCATTATTTAGACCCTTTGTCATATCTATTTGTCTCAAATATTGTTACAATATAGAAAATTTATCTAGCTTAACGTGAGCATTGAATTCGTATCTTTATGAGCTCTAAATCAAAAGTTACGAATGATTAAGTGCGGAAATGTCAAGTTGAGTGGCCAGTTAAAGTGATCATTCTATACAGATCATTGGTGCTCATTCAGTAAAGGCTTATAAATGAATCATAAAGCATGGCATCAAGCAGTTTGGATAAATTACATTACTTGGACATTTTTTCGTCCCTATTTATGTCTAATATATTGTCCAAAATAGAGAATTGAGCTAGTTTAACGTGGGCATTGGATTCGTGTTATTCTGAGCTCTAAATCAAAAGTTATGGATGATTTAGTGTCAAGTTGATCGGCCTGTTAAAGTGATCATTTTAAACCGATCATTGGTGTTCATTGAGTCAAGGCTTATAAAAGAAGCATACTGCAAGGTATCACACAATTCTAGATCAATTGCATTACTTGGACGCTTTGTCATATCTCTTTCTGTCTCAAATTTTTTTACAAAGTAGAAACTTGAGCTAGCTTAATGTGGGCATTGGATTCGTGTGTTTCTGAGCTCTAAATCAAAAGTTAAGGACGATTTAGTACAGACATGTCAAGTTGATCGGCTAGTTAAAGTGATTATTGTAAACTGATCATTGGTGCTCATTATCTAAAGGCTTATAAGTGAAGCATAGACCATGGCATCACGTAATTTGGGATAAACTGGATTACTTGGATCCTTTTTCGTCTCTATTTCCTTTCCAAATTTTGGCAAACTATAGAAAATTGAGCTAGCTTAACGTAGGCATTGGATTCGTGTCATTCTAAGCTCTAAAACAAATGTCACGGACGATTTAGAGCAGACATGTCAAGTTGATCGGCCAGTTAAATTGATCATTATAAACGGATCATTGGTGCCCATTGAGTAAAGGCTTGTCACTTAAGCATAATACAAGACATCACACAGTTTTGGATAGATTAGATTACTTGGACGCTTTGGTGTATCTAGTTCTGTCTTCAATTTTGTTACAATATGGAAATTTGAGCAAGCCTAACATGGGCATTCGATTCATGTGTTTCTGAGCTCTAAATCGAAAGTTAAACACAATTTAGTGCGGACATGTCAATTTGATCGGCCAGTTAAAGTGATAATTCTAAACTGATTATTGGTGCTCATTAACTAAAGGCTTATAACTGAACCACAAAGCATGGCATTACGCTATTTGGGATAGATTGGATTACTTAAACGCTTTGTGGTCTCTATTTCTATCTCAAATTTTGTCAAAATATTGAAAATTGAACTAGCATAAGGTTGGCATTGGATTCGTAACATTTGGAACCCTAAATCAAAAGTTACAGACGATTTAGTGCGGACATGTCAAGTTGATCGGCCAGTTAAAATGATCATTTTAAACTGATTATTGAGCTCATTGAGTAAAAGCTTATAAATGAAGCATAAGGCATGACATCACGCTGTTTGTGATAGATTGGATTACTTGGACGCTTTGTCGAATCTAGTTTTGTCTCAAAATTTGTCACGAAATCGAAAATTGAACTAGCTTAATGTGAGCATTAGATTCGTGTCATTATGAGCTAATAATAAAAAAATACAGACGATTTAGTGCATGCATGTCAAGTTGATCAGCCAGTTAAACTCAACATTCTAAACTGAACATTGGTGCTCATTGAGTAAAGTCTATAAATGAAGCATAATGCATGACACCACAAAGTTTTGGATAGATTGTATTACTTGGACGCTTTGTCGTATCTATTTATGTCTTAAATTTTGTTCTAAATCAAAAGTTACGCACGATTTGGTGCATACATGTCAAGTTGATCGACCAGTTAAAGTAATCATTATAAACTGATCATTGGTGCTCATTAAGTAAGGGCTTATAAATTAAGTATAAAGCATGGCATCACCAAGTTTGTTATAAATTGGATTACTTGGACGCTTTGTTGGCTGTATTTCTGTTTCCAATTTTTTCAAAATATAGAGAATTGAGCTAGCTTAACGTGGGCATTTGATTCATGTCATTATGAGCTTTAAATCAAAAGTTATGGAGGATTTAGTGCGAACATGTCAAGTTGATCACCAGTTAAAATGATCATTCTAAACTGATCATTGGGCCTCATTAACTAAAGGCTTATCAATGAAGCCTAAAGAAAGGCATCACTATGTTTGGGATAGATTGGATTACTTGGACGCTTTGTAATCTCTACTTCTGTCTCAAATTTTCTCAAAATATAGAAAATTTATCTAGCTTAACGTGGGCAATCGATTCATGCCAATATGAGCTCAAATCAAGAGGTATGGATGATTTAACCCAGACATGTCAAGTTGATCAGTCAGTTAATATGATTATTCTAAACTGATCATTGGTGCTCATTGATTAAAGGCTTATAAATGAAGCATAATGCATGACATCAAAGATTTTTCGAGAGATTGGATTACTTGGATGCTTTTTGGTCTCTATTTCTGTTTCAAATTTTGTTAGAATATAGAAAATTGAGCTAGCTTAACGTGGGCATTGGTTTCGTCTCATTCTGAGCTCTAAATCAAAAGCTACAGACAATTTAGTGCGGACATGTCAAGTTGAGTGGCCAGTTAAAGTGATCATTCTATACAGATCATTGGTGCTCATTAAGTAAAGCCTTTTAAATGAAGCATAAAGAATGGCATCATGCAGATTGGATAGATTGGATTAATTGGTCGCTTTGTCGTCTCTATTTCCTGCTCAAATTTTGTCAAAATATAAAAATTGAGCTAGATTAATGTGACATTGGATTCGTGTCATTTTGAGCTCTAAATGAAAAGTTATGAACAGTTTATTGCGGACATATCAAGTTGATCGGCCAGTTAATATGATTATTCAAAACTGATCATTCGTGTTTATTGAGTAAAGGCTTATAAATGAAGCATAATGCATGACATCAAGCCGTCTGAGATAGATTGGATTACTTGGACGCTTTGTCGGATCTAGTTCTGTCTCAAACTTTGTAACAACTTATAAATTGAGCAAGCTTAATGTTGGAATTGGATTCGTGTCATTTTGAGCTCTAAATCAAAAGTTATAGAAGATTTAGTGCGGATATGTCAAGTTGATCGGCCAGTTAAAATGATCATTTTAGAATGATCATTGGTGCTCATTAAGCATTGTATATGAAGTATAAAGCATGGTATCACACAGTTTGGGATAGATTCAAGTACTTGGGCGCTTTGTCGTCTCTATTTATGTTCCGAATTTTGTTAAAATATAGAAAATTGAGCTAGCTTAAGCGGCCATTGGATTCGTGTCATTCTGAGCTCTAAATCAAAAGTTACGGACGATTTAGTGCGGACATGTCAAGTTGTTCGGCCACTAAAAGTGATCATTCTAAACTGATCATTGGTACTCATTGAGTAAAGGCTTATAAATGAAGCATAATGCATGACATTTTTGGATAGATTGGATTACTTGGACGATTTGTCATATCTATTTCTGTCTCAAATTTAGTTATAATAGAAATTGAGCTATATTAACGTGGGCATTGGATCCGTGTGTTTCCGAGCTCTGAATAAAACGTTAGGGACGATTTAGTGCAGACATGTCAAATTCATCGGGTAGTTAAAGTAATAATTCTAGACTGATCTTTGGTGCGTACTAAGTGAAGGCTTATAAAGGAAACATAAGGCATGATATCACACAATTTGGGATAGATTTTAGTACTTGGGCGCTTTGTCGTCTCTATTTTTGTTCCAATTTTTGTTAAAATATAGAAAATTGAGCTAGCTTAAGTGGCCATTGGATTCGTGTCATTCTGAGCTCTAAATCATAAGTTACAGACGATTTAGTGTGGACATGTAAAGGTTATCAGCCATATAAAGAGATCATTCTAAACAAATCATTGGTGCTCATTAAGTAAAGGCTTATAAATGAAGCATAATGCATGACATAAGGCTGTCTGGATGGATTTGATTACTTGGACGCTTTGTCGTCTCTATATCAGTCTTAAAGTTTGTTAAAATGTAGAAAATTAAGCAAGATTAACGCGGGCATTGGATTCGTGTCATTATGAGCTCTAAAACAAAATTTACGGACGATTTAGTGCGGATATGTGAAGTTGATCGGCCAGTTAAAGTGATCATTCTAAACTAATCATTGGTGCTCATTGAATAAAGGCTTATAAATGAAGCATAATGCATGGCATCATACAGTTTTGAATAGATTGGATTACTTAGACGCTTTGTCATATCTATTTCTGTCTCAAATTTTGTTATGATATAGAAAATTGAGCTAGCTTAACGTGGCCATTATATTCGTGTATTTGTGAGTCTAAATCAAAAGTTACGAACGATTTAGTGCAGACATGTCAAGTTAATCGGCCAGTTAAAGTGATCATTTTAAACTGATCATTGGTGCTCATTAAGAAAAGGCTTATAAATTATGCATAAAGCATGGCATCAAATAATTTGCGATAGATTGCATTACTTGGACGCTTTGTCGTCTCTATTTTTGCCACAAATTTTGTCACAATATAGCAAATTGAGCTATCTTACCATGGGCATTGGATTCGCGTTATTATGAGCTCTAAATCAAAACCTACAGACGATTTAGTGCGGATAAGTCAAGTTGATCGGCCAGATAAAGTGATCATTCTAAACTGATCATTGGTGCTCCTTGAGTAAAGGCTTATAAATGAAGCAGAATGCATGGCATCACACAGTTTTGGATAGATTGGATTACTTGGACGCTTTGTCATATCTATTTCTGTTTCAAATTTAGTTACAATAGAAATTGAGCTATATTAACATGGGATTGGATTTGTGTGTTTCCGAGATCAAAATCAAAAGTTACGGACGATTTAGTGCAGACATGTCAAGTTGATCGGGTAGTTAAAGTGATAATTCTAAACTGATCATTGGTTCTTATTAAGTGAAGGCTTATAAATGAAACATAAGGCATGACATGACGCAATTTGGGATAGATTCGAATACTTGGGCGCTTTGTTGTCTCTATTTCTGTTCCAAATTTTGTTAAAATATAGAAAATTGAGCTACCTTAAGTGGCCATTGAATTCGTGTCACTCTGAGCTCTAAATCAAAAGTTTTGGACGATTTAGTGCGGACATGTCAAGTTGATCAGCCACTAAAAATGATCATTCTAAAGTGATCATTGGTGCTGATTGAGTAAAGGCTTATAAATGAAGCATAATGCATAGCATCACACAGTTTTGGATAGATTGGATTACTTGGACGCTTTGTCATATCTATTTCTATCTCAAATTTAGTAACAATAGAAATTGAGCTATATTAACGTGGGCATTGGATTCGTGTGTTTCCGAGTTCTAAATCAAAAGTTACGGACGATTTAGTGCAGACATGTCAAGGTTATCGACTAGTTAAAGTGATAATTCTAAACTGATCATTGGTGCTTATTAAGTGAATGCTTATAAATGAAACATAAGGCATGACATCACGCAATTTGGGAAAGATTCGAGCACTTGGGCGCTTTGTTGTGTCTATTTCTGTTCCAAATTTTGTTAAAATATTGAAAATTGAGCTAGCTCAAGTGGCCATTGGATTCGTGTCATTCTGAGCTCTAAATCAAAAGTTACAGACGATTTAGTGCGGACATGTAAAGTTGTATCAGCTACAAAAAGTGATCATTCTAAACTGATCATTGGTGCACATTGAGTAAAGGCTTATAAATGAAGCATAATGCATGGCATCACACAGTTTTGCATATATTGGATTACTTGGACGCTTTGTCATATTTATTTCTGTTTCAAATTTAGTTACAATAGAAATTGAGCTGTATTAACGTGGGCATTGGATTCGTGTGTTTCCGAGCTCTAAATCGAAAGTTACTGACGATTTAGTGCAGACATGTCAAGTTGATCGGCTACTTAAAGTGATAATTCTAAACTGATCATTGGAACTTATTAAGTGAAGGCATATAAATGAAACATAAGGCATGACATCACACAATTTGGGATAGATTCGAGTACTTGGGCGCTTTGTTGTCTCTTTTTCTGTTCCAAATTTTGTTAAAATATAAAAAATTGAGCTAGCTTAATTGGCCATTGGATTCCTGTTATTCTTCTCTAAATCAAAAGTTACGGACGATTTAGTGTGGACATGTCAAGTTGATCGGCCACTAAAAGTGATCATTCTAAACTGATCATTGGTGCTCATTGAGTAAAGCTTTATAAATGAAGCATAATGCATGGCATCACACAGTTTTGGATAGATTGGATTACTTGGATGCTTTGTCATCTCTATTTCTGTCTCAAATTTAGTTACAATAGAAATTGAGCTATATTAACGTGGGCACTGGATTCATGTGTTTCCGAGCTTTAAATCAAAAGTTACTGATGATTTAGCGTAGACATGTCAAGTTGATCGGCTACTTAAAGTGATAATTCTAAACTGATCATTGGTGCTTATTAAGTGAAGGTTTATAAATGAAACATAAGGCATGACATCACGCAATTTGGGATAGATTCGAGTACTTGGGCGCTTTGTTGTCTCTATTTTTGTTCCAAATTTTGTTAAAATATAGAAAATTGAGCTAGCTTAAGTGGCCATTGGATTCGTGTTATTCTGAGCTCTAAATCAAAAATTACGGACGATTTAGTGTGGACATGTCAAGTTGATCGGCCATTAAAAGTGATCATTCTAAACTGATCATTGGTGCTCATTGAGTAAAGCTTTATAAATGAAGCATAATGCATGGCATCACACAGTTTTGGATAGATTGAATTACTTGGACGATTTGTCATGTCTATTTCTGTCTCAAATTTAGTTACAATAGAAATTGAGCTATATTAACGTGGGCATTGGATTCTTGTGTTTCCGAGTTCTAAATCAAAAGTTATTTAGTGCAGACTTGTCAAGTTGATCGGCTAGTTAAAGGGATAATTCTAAAGTAATCATTGGTGCTTATTAAGTGAAGGCTTGTAAATGAAACATAAGGCATGACATCAGGCAATTTGGGATAGATTCGAGTACATGGGCGTTTTGTTGTCTCTATTTCTGTTCCAAATTTTGTTAAAATATAGAAAATTGAGATAGCTTAAGTGGCCATTGGATTCGTGTCATTCTGAGCTCTAAATCAAAAGTTACTGACGATTTAGTACGGACATGTCAAGTTGATCGGGCCACTAAAAGTGATCATTCTAAATTGATCATTGATGCTCATTGAGTGAAGGCTAACAAATCAAGCATAATGCATGGCATCACAGTTTTGGATAGATTGGATTACTTGGACGCTTTGTCATATCTATTTCTGTCTCAAGTTTAGTTACACTAGAAATTGAGCTATATTAACGTGGGCATTGAATTCGTGTGATTCCGAGCTCTAAATCAAAAGTTACGGACGATTTAGTGCAGACATGTCAAGTTGATCGGCTAGTTAAAGTGATAATTCTAAACTGATCATCGGTGCTTATTAAGTGAAGGCTTATAAATGAAACATAAGCCATGACATCATGCAATTTGGGATAAATTTGAGTATTTGGGCGCTTTTTCATCTCTATTTCTGTTCCAATTTTTGTTAAAATATAGAAAATTGAGGTAGCTTAAGTGGCCATTGGATTCGTGTCATTCCGAGCTCTAAATCAAAAGTTACAAAAGATTTAGTGCGGACATGTCAAGTTTATCGGCCACTAAAAGTGATAACTCTAAAATGATCATTGGTACTCATTGAGTAAAGGCTTATAAATGAAGTATAATGCATGGCATCACACCGTTTTGGATAGATTGGATTACTTGGACGCTTTGTCATATCTATTTTTGTCTCAAATTTGGTTACAATAGAAATTG
The DNA here is from genome assembly GCA_018901935.1 of Pugionium cornutum. Classification (NCBI taxonomy): domain Eukaryota; kingdom Viridiplantae; phylum Streptophyta; class Magnoliopsida; order Brassicales; family Brassicaceae; genus Pugionium; species Pugionium cornutum. The sequence continues at coordinate 31,515,119 of CM032156.1, forward strand.
ATCTATATTAACGTGGGCCTTGGATTCGTGTGTTTTGGAGCTCTAAATCAAAACTTACGGACGATTTAGTGTAGACATGTCAAGTTGATCCGCTAGTTAAAGTGATAATTCTAAACTGATCATTGGTGCTCATTAAGTAAAGGCTAATAAATGAAGCATAAAGCATGGCATCACACAATTTCAGATAGATTGGATTACTTGGATGGTTTGTCGTCTTTATTTCTTTTCCCAATTTTGTCAAAATATAGAAACTTGAGCTACCTTAATTAGATATTGGGTTCGTGTCATTCTGAGCTCTAAATCAAAAGTTATGGACGATTTAGTGCGGACATGTCAAGTTGATCGGCCAGTTAAAATGATCATTTTAGAATGATCATTGGTGCTCAACAAGTTTATAAATGAAGCATAAAGCATGGCATCACGCAGTTTGGGATAGATTGGATTACTTGGATGCTTTGTCGTATCAATTTCAGTCTCAATTCTTAACGTTTGCATTGGATTTATGTGTTTTTAAGCTCAAAATAAAAAGATACGGACGATTTAATGTGTCCATGTAGAGTTGATCGGCCAGTTAAAGTGATCATTCTAAACTGATCATTCGGGCTTATTTAGTAAATGCTTATAAATGAAGCGTAATGCATGACATCAAACAGTTTTCGGTAAATTGGATTACTTGGACGCTTTTTCGTATCTATTTCTATCTCAAATATTTTATAATATATAAAACTGAGGTAGCTTAACGTGGCCATTGGATTCGTGTCATTCTAAGCTTTAAATAAAAAGTTACAGACGATTTAATGGGGACATGTCAAGGTTATCAGCCATTTAAAGAGATCATTCTAAACAAATCATTGGTGCTCATTAAGTAAAGGCTTATAAATGAAGCTTAGTGCATGACATAAAGCTGTTTGGATGGATTCAATTACTTGGACGCTTTGTCGTCTCTATATCAGTCTTAAATTTGTCAAAATATAGAAAATTGAGCTAGCTTAACGTGGGTATTGGATTCGTGTAATTATGAGCTCTAAATCAAAAGTTACGGATGAATTAGTGAGGACATGTGAAGTTGATCGGCCAGTTAAAGTGATCATTCTAAACTAATCATTGGTGCTCATTGAGTAAAGGCTTATAAATGAAGCATAATGCATGGCATCATACAGTTTTGAATAGATTGGATTACTTAGACGCTTTGTCCTACATATTTATGTCTCATATTTTGTTATGATATAGAAAATTGAGCTAGCTTAACGTGGGCAATGGAATCGTGTGTTTGTGAGCTCTAAATCAAAAGTTACAAAAGATTTAGTGTAGACATGTAAAGCTGATCCGCCAGTTAAAGTGATCATTATAAACTGATCATTGGTGCTCATTAAGTAAAGGCTTATAAATAAAGCATAAAGCATGGCATCACATAGTTAGGGATAAATTCGATTACTTAGACACTTTGTCGTCTCTATTTTTGTCTCAAATTTTGATACAATACAAAAAATTGAGCTAGCTTAATGTGGGCATTGGAATCGTGTCATTCTGAGCTCTAAATCAAAACCTAGAGACGATTTAGTGCGGACAAGTCAAGTTGATCGGCCAGTTAAAGTGATCATTATAAACTGATCATTGGTGCTCATTATGTGAAGGCTTATAAATGAAACATAAGGCATGCCATCACACAATTTGGGATAGATTCGAGTACTTGGGCGCAGTGTCATCTCTATTTCTGTTCCAAATTTTGTCAAAATAGAGAAAATTGAGCTAGATTAACGTGGGCATTGGATTAGTGTCATTATGAGCTCTAAATCAAAAGTTACAGACGATGTAGTGTGGATATGAGCTCTTGTGTTGTTGAGAAGCCTTTGGACTCTAATGATGAGGACATCATTGGTAAAGAAACTGGCCAAAAAAGCTTGCATAAAGCAGAATCTGTTTGGATATCATTGACTTACTATAGACCAGAGTCAGCATCAAATTAGCTCTGCACACTTGGTGGGGCGTGGATGAAACATTCGTCTCTGATGATGCCAGATTGGATGAACTTAAAGTCCTGAAGGCATGTGAGATTACAATCCAGGTACAGCCGATCCAGCCGAGTGCATGAGCAATTCAACTTCCACACAAGGAAACTCGGACCAGATAAGCTACCAGCTTCAGGACATGCATCTAGAGGAAGTATCCACACCAGTAGTGCCACCTGGAGCAATGACAAGAAGCAGATCAAGAGCACTCTTCCACAAATTCAGCTTTGACAAGCTCCTAGAGGAAGATCCCTAGAAGGCTTCCAAAGGCTGTCAGAGACAGTATTAATAAGGCTCCTTGCTAGCATTGGTAGTTTCAATTCAAATTATGCCTCTTTCTGTTTTGATGGGATCTAGATGCCATTTTTAGCTTTTAAATTAATAAAGATCAAATTTTCTTTAGCAAGTTCGATTTTGCTCTTCTACAAGTTACAGCTTGTGCGCTTAGAACCTAGTTGAGACCAGCCCTCCTAGCTCTAAGTTTGTGGTTTATCACGAGGTTCATCACCCCTCGTGTGGTTCACTTCACCCTTCCATCTTTTACCAACCAGAAAACCCCCCATCCAGAAGCCTAAGGTTGAGTTTCTCACCTAATCTTCTACAAACAGCCCACGCGCATACATCCTTGAATCAAGGCTTGTATCACATGACATCACACAATTTGGGATAGATTCGAGTACTTGGGCACATTGTCATCTCTATTTCTGTTCCAAATTTTGTCAAAATAGAGAAAATTGAGCTAGATTAACGTGGGCATTGGATTAGTGTCATTATGAGCTCTAAATCAAAAGTTACAGATGATGTAGTGTGGATATGTCAAGTTGATCGACCAATTAAAGTGATAATTCCAAACTGATCACTGGTGCTCATTAAGTAAAGGCTAATAAATAAAGCATAAAGCATGGCATCACACAATTTGGGATAGATTTGATTACTTGGATGGTTTGTCGTCTCTATTTCTGTTCCCAATTTTGTCAAAATATAGAAAATTGAGCTACCTTAAGTGGGCATTGGATTCGTATCATTCTGAGCTCTAATCAAAAGTTACGGATGATTTAGTGCAGAAATGTCAAGCTGATTGGCCTGTTAAACTGATCATTGGTGCCCAATAAGTAAAGGCTTATAAATGAAGCATAATGCATGTCCTCAAGCTGTTTGGGATAGATTGGATTACTTGGACACTTTATCGTCTCTATTTCTGTCTCAAATTTTGACAAAATATAGAAAACTGAGCTAGCTTAACGTGGGCATTGGATTCGTGTCATTCCGAGCTTTAAATCAATAGGTACGGACGATATAGGGCGTACATGTTAGATTGAATTACTTGGACACTTTATCGTCTCTATTTCTGTCTCAAATTTTGACAAAATATAGAAAGCTGAGCTAGCTTAACGTGGGCATTGATTATAACGTGGGATAGATTGGATTACTTGGACACTTTATCGTCTCTATTTCTGTCTCAAATTTTGACAAAATATAGAAAACTGAGCTAGCTTAACGTGGGCATTGGATTCGTGTCATTCCGAGCTTTAAATCAATAGGTACGGACGATATAGGGCGTACATGTTAAGTCGATCGGTCAGTTAAAGTGATAATTCCTAACTGATTATTGGTGCTCATTGAGTAAAGCCTTATAAATGAAGTGTAAGGCATGACATCACGCAGCTTGGGATAGATTGGATTACTTGGACGCTTTGGCATATCTACTTATGTCTCAAATTTTATCACAATATTGAAAATTGAACTAGCTTAATGTGGGTAATGGATTCGTGTCATTTTGAGCTATAAATCAAAAGTTATGAATGATATAATGCATACATGACAAGTTGATCGACCAGTTAAAATAATGATTCTAAACTGATTATTGGTGCTCATTGAGTAAAAGCTTATGAATGAAAATTAGTGCATGGCATCACGCAGTTTGGGATGGATTGGATTAGTTGGACGCTTTTCATATCTATTTCTATCTCAAAACTTTTCACAATATAGAAATTGAGCTAGCTTAACGTGGGCAATTGATTCGTGTCATTCTGAGCTCTAAATCAAAAGTTACGAACAATTTAATGCGGTCATGTCAAGTTGATCGGCCAACTAAAGTCATCATTCTAAACTGATCATTGGTGCTCTTGAGTAAAGGCTTATTAATGAAGCATAATGGATGGCAACACACACTTTTCGATATATTGGTTTACTTGGACGCTTTGTCTTATCTATTTCTATCTCAAAATCTGTCACAATATAGAAAATTGATCTAAGTTAACGTGGGCACTCGATTCGTGTGTTTCTAAGCTCTAAATCAAAAGTTACGGACGATTTAGTGCGTACATGTCAAGTTGATCGGCGAGTTAAACTGATCATTCTAAACTGATCATTGGTGCTCATTAAGTAAAGCCTTGAAAATGAAGCATAAAGCATGGCGCTACGCAGTTTGGTATATATTGGATTACTTGGACGCTTTGTCGCCTCTATTTGTGTCTCAAAAATTGTCAAAATAGAGAGAATTGAGATAGCTTAATGTGGGCATTGGATTCGTGTGATTCTGAGCTTTAAATCAAAAGTTATGGACGATTTAGTACGGACACGACAAGTTGATCGGCCAGTTACAATGATCATTCTAAACTGATCATGGGGGCTCATTAACTAAAGACTTATAAATGAAGCCTAAAGAATGGCATCACACATTTTGGTATAGATTGGATTACTTGGCACTTTGTCGTCTCTACTTCGGTCTCAAATTTTGTCATAATGTAGAACATTTATCCAGATTAACGTGGGCATTCGATTTGTGTCATTATGAGCTCAAATCAAGAGGTACGGACGATTTACTGAGGACATGTCAAATTGATTGGCCAGTCAAAGGGCTCATTAACAAAAGGCTTATAAATCAAGCATAATGCATGGCATCAAACAGTTTTCGATATATTGGATTACTTGGACACTTTGTCGTATCTATTTCTGTCTAAAATATTGTTATAATATAGAAAATTGATCTAGATTAACGTGAGGGTTGGATTCGTGTCATTCTGAGCTCTAAATCAAAAGTTAAGGGCGATTTAGTGCAGACATGTCAAGTTGAGTGTCTAGTTAAAGTGATCATTATATACAGATCACTCGTGCTCATTTAGTAATGGCTTATCAATGAAGCATAAAGGATGGCATCAAGCAGCTTGGATAGATTGCATTACTTGGATGCTTTTTCATCTCTATTTCTGTCTCAAATTTTTTCAAAACTTAGAAAATTTATCTAGCTTAACGTGGGCATTAGATTCGTGTCATTCTGAGCTATAAACCAAAAGCTATGGACGATTTAGTGTGATATGTCAATTTCATCAGCCAGTAAAAGTGATCATTGGTGTTCATTGAGTAAAGGCTTATAAATGAGGCATAATGTATGGCATCACGCAATTTGAGATAGATTGGATTACTTCTACGCTTTATCGTATCTAGTTCTGTCTCAAATTTTGTCAAAATATATAAAATTGAGCTAACTTATCGTGGGCATTGGATTCGTGTCATTCTGAGCTCTAAATCAAAAGTTAGGAACAATTTAGGGTGGACATGTCAAATTGATCGGCCAGTTAAAGTGATCATTCTAAATTCATCATTGGTGCGCAATAAAAATAACTCTTATAAATGAAGAATAATGCATGACATCATAAAGTTTAGATGGATTGGATTACTTGGACGCTTTGTCGTCTCTAATTTTGTCTCAAATTTTTTCAAAATATAGATAATTGAGATAGCTTAACGTGGGTATTGGATTCATGTCATTCTGAGCTTTGAATCAAGAGTTACGGACGATTTAGTGCGGACATGTCAAGTTGATCAGCCAGTTAAAGTGATCATTTTAAACTGATCATCGGTGGTCATTAACTAAAGGCTTATAAATGAAGCCTAAAGAATGGCATCATGCAGTTTAGGATAGATTGGATTACTTGTACGCTTTGTCATCTCTACTTCTATCTCAAATTTTGTCAAAATATAAAACATTTATCTAGCTTAACGTGGGAATTCGATTCGTGTCATTATGAGCTAAAATCAAGAGGTAAGGACGATTTACTGAGGACATGTCAAGTTGATCGGGCAGTTAATATGATTATTTTAAATTGATCAATGGTGCTCATTGAGTAAAGGCTTATAAATGAAGCATAATGCATGGTATCAAGAAGTTTTAGATAGATTGCATTACTTGGATGTTTTGTCGTATCTATTTCTGTCTAAAATATTGTATAATATAGAAACTTGATCTAGCTTAATGTGAGCATTGGATTCGTATCATTCTGATCTCTAAATCAAAAGCTACGGACGATTTAGTGTGGACATGTCAAGTTGGTGCTCATTAGGTAAAGGCTTATAAATGAAGCATAAAGCATGGCATCAAGCAGTTTGGATAAATTGGATCACTTGACGCATTTTCGTCTCTATTTCTGTTTCAAATTTTGTCAAAATATAGAGAATTGAGCTAGCTTAACGTGGGCATTGGATTCGTATCATTTTAAGCTCTAAGTCAAAAGTTATGGACGATATAGTGCAGAAATGTCAAGTTGATCAGCCAGTTAAAGTGAATATTCTAAACTGATGATTGGTGTTCATTGAGTAAAGGCTTATAAATGAAGCATAATGCATGGCATCACTAAGTTTAAGATAGATTGGATTACTTTGACGCTTTTTCGTATCTAGTTCTGTCTCAAATTTTGTAACAATATTTAAAATTGAGCTAGCTTAACCTTCGCATTGGATTCGTGTCAAATTTTGTCACAATATTCAAAGTTACGCACCATTTAGTGCAGACATGTCAAGTTGTTTGGCCAGTTAAAGTGATCATTCTAAATTCATCATTGGTGCTCATAAAGTAAAGGCTTATAAATGAAGCATAATGCATGACATCACACAATTTTGGATATATTGAATTAATTGGATGCCTTGTCGTATCATTTCTGTCTCAAATTCTGAGCTCTAAATAAAAAATTACGAACTATTTACGGCAGACATGTAAAGTTGATCGGCCAGTTAAAGTGATCATTCTAAATTCATCATTGGTGCTCATTACAAAAACTCTTATAAATGAAGCATAATGCATGCCATCACACAGTTTGGATGGATTGGATTACTTGGATGCTTGGTCATCTCTATTTTTGTCTCAAATTTTGTCAAAATATAGAGAATTGAGATAGCTTAACGTGGGCATTGGATTCGTGTCATTCAGAGCTTTAAATCAAACGTTACGGACCATTTATTGTGGACATGTCAAGTTGATCAGCCAGTTAAAGTGATCATTCTAAACTGATCATTGCTACTCATTAACTAAAGGCTTATAAATGAAGCCTAAAGAATGGCATCACACAGTTTAGGATAGATTGGATTACTTGGACGCTTTGTCGTCTCTACTTCTTTCTTGAATTTTGTTAAAATATAGAAGATTTATCTAGCTTAATGTGGGAATTCAATTCGTGTCATTATGAGCTCAAATCAAGAGGTAGGGACGATTTACTGAGGATATGTCAAATTTATCAGCCAGTTAATATGATTATTCTAAACTGATCATTGTTGCTCATTAAGTAAAGGCTTATAAATGAAGCATGACGCATGACATCAAACAGTTTTTTATAGATTGCATTATTTAGACCCTTTGTCATATCTATTTGTCTCAAATATTGTTACAATATAGAAAATTTATCTAGCTTAACGTGAGCATTGAATTCGTATCTTTATGAGCTCTAAATCAAAAGTTACGAATGATTAAGTGCGGAAATGTCAAGTTGAGTGGCCAGTTAAAGTGATCATTCTATACAGATCATTGGTGCTCATTCAGTAAAGGCTTATAAATGAATCATAAAGCATGGCATCAAGCAGTTTGGATAAATTACATTACTTGGACATTTTTTCGTCCCTATTTATGTCTAATATATTGTCCAAAATAGAGAATTGAGCTAGTTTAACGTGGGCATTGGATTCGTGTTATTCTGAGCTCTAAATCAAAAGTTATGGATGATTTAGTGTCAAGTTGATCGGCCTGTTAAAGTGATCATTTTAAACCGATCATTGGTGTTCATTGAGTCAAGGCTTATAAAAGAAGCATACTGCAAGGTATCACACAGTTCTAGATCAATTGCATTACTTGGACGCTTTGTCATATCTCTTTCTGTCTCAAATTTTTTTACAAAGTAGAAACTCGAGCTAGCTTAACGTGGGCATTGGATTCGTGTGTTTCTGAGCTCTAAATCAAAAGTTAAGGACGATTTAGTACAGACATGTCAAGTTGATCGGCTAGTTAAAGTGATCATTGTAAACTGATCATTGGTGCTCATTATCTAAAGGCTTATAAGTGAAGCATAGACCATGGCATCATGTAATTTGGGATAAACTGGATTACTTGGATGCTTTTTCGTCTCTATTTCCTTTCCAAATTTTGGCAAACTATAGAAAATTGAGCTAGCTTAACATAGGCATTGGATTCGTGTCATTCTAAGCTCTAAAACAAATGTCACGGACGATTTAGAGCAGACATGTCAAGTTGATCGGCCAGTTAAATTGATCATTATAAACGGATCATTGGTGCCCATTGAGTAAAGGCTTGTCACTTAAGCATAATACAAGACATCACACAGTTTTGGATAGATTAGATTACTTGGACGCTTTGGTGTATCTAGTTCTGTCTTCAATTTTTTTACAATATAGAAATTTGAGCAAGCCTAACATGGGCATTCGATTCATGTGTTTCTGAGCTCTAAATCGAAAGTTACACACAATTTAGTGCGGACATGTCAATTTGATCGGCCAGTTAAAGTGATAATTCTAAACTGATTATTGGTGCTCATTAACTAAAGGCTTATAACTGAACCACAAAGCATGGCATTACGCTATTTGGGATAGATTGGATTACTTAAACGCTTTGTGGTCTCTATTTCTATCTCAAATTTTGTCAAAATATTGAAAATTGAACTAGCTTAAGGTTGGCATTGGATTCGTAACATTTGGAACCCTAAATCAAAAGTTACAGACGATTTAGTGCGGACATGTCAAGTTGATCGGCCAGTTAAAATGATCATTTTAAACTGATTATTGAGCTCATTGAGTAAAAGCTTATAAATGAAGCATAAGGCATGACATCACGCTGTTTGTGATAGATTGGATTACTTGGACGCTTTGTCGAATCTAGTTTTGTCTCAAAATTTGTCACGAAATCGAAAATTGAACTAGCTTATTGTGAGCATTAGATTCGTGTCATTATGAGCTAATAATAAAAAAATACGGACGATTTAGTGCATACATGTCAAGTTGATCAGCCAGTTAAACTCAACATTCTAAACTAAACATTGGTGCTCATTGAGTAAAGTTTATAAATGAAGCATAATGCATGACACCACAAAGTTTTGGATAGATTGTATTACTTGGACGCTTTGTCGTATCTATTTATGTCTTAAATTTTGTTCTAAATCAAAAGTTACGCACGATTTGGTGCATACATGTCAAGTTGATCGACCAGTTAAAGTAATCATTATAAACTGATCATTGGTGCTCATTAAGTAAGGGCTTATAAATTAAGTATAAAGCATGGCATCACCAAGTTTGTTATAAATTGGATTACTTGGACGCTTTGTTGGCTGTATTTCTGTTTCCAATTTTGTCAAAATATAGAGAATTGAGCTAGCTTAACGTGGGCATTTGATTCATGTCATTATGAGCTTTAAATCAAAAGTTATGGAGGATTTAGTGCGAACATGTCCAGTTGATCACCAGTTAAAATGATCATTCTAAACTGATTATTGGGGCTCATTAACTAAAGGCTTATCAATGAAGCCTAAAGAAAGGCATCACTATGTTTGGGATAGATTGGATTACTTGGACGCTTTGTAATCTCTACTTCTGTCTCAAATTTTCTCAAAATATAGAAAATTTATCTAGCTTAACGTGGGCAATCGAATCATGTCAATATGAGCTCAAATCAAGAGGTATGGATGATTTAACCCAGACATGTCAAGTTGATCAGTCAGTTAATATGATTATTCTAAACTGATCATTGGTGCTCATTGATTAAAGGCTTATAAATGAAGCATAATGCATGACATCAAAGATTTTTCGAGAGATTGGATTACTTGGATGCTTTTTGGTCTCTATTTCTGTTTCAAATTTTGTTAAAATATAGAATAATGAGCTAGCTTAACGTGGGCATTGGTTTCGTCTCATTTTGAGCTCTAAATCAAAAGCTACAGACAATTTAGTGCGGACATGTCAAGTTGAGTGGCCAGTTAAAGTGATCATTCTATACAGATCATTGGTGCTCATTAAGTAAAGCCTTTTAAATGAAGCATAAAGCATGGCATCAAGCAGATTGGATAGATTGGATTAATTGGTCGCTTTGTCGTCTCTATTTCTTGCTCAAATTTTGTCAAAATATAAAAATTGAGCTAGATTAACGTGACATTGAATTCGTGTCATTTTGAGCTCTAAATGAAAAGTTATGAACAGTTTAGTGCGGACATATCAAGTTGATCGGCCAGTTAATATGATTATTCAAAACTGATCATTCGTGTTTATTGAGTAAATGCTTATAAATGAAGCATAATGCATGACATCAAGCCGTCTGAGATAGATTGGATTACTTGGACGCTTTGTCGAATCTAGTTCTGTCTCAAACTTTGTAACAACTTATAAATTGAGCAAGCTTAATGTTGGAATTGGATTCGTGTCATTTTGAGCTCTAAATCAAAAGTTATAGAAGATTTAGTGCGGATATGTCAAGTTGATCGGCCAGTTAAACTGATCATTCTAAACTGATCACTAGCGCTCATTAAGTAAAGTCTTATAAATGAAGCATAGTGCATGACATCAAGCAGTTTGGATGGATTGGATTACTTGTACGCTTTGTCGTCTCTATTTCTATCTTAAATTTTGACAAAAATAGAAAATTAAGATAGCTTACCGTGGACATTGGATTCGTGTAATTCAGAGCTATAAATCAAAAGTTATGGACGATTTAGTGTGGATATGTCAAGTTGATGGGCCAGTTAAAGTGATCATTCTAAGCTGATCATTGGTGCTCATTGAGTAAAGGATTATAAATGAATCCTAATGCGTGGCATCACACCATTTTGGATAGATTGGATTACTTGGATGCTTTTTCATATCTATTATTGTCTCAAATTTTGTTGCAATACAGAAAATTGAGCTAGATTAACGTTGGCATTGGATTTGTGTGTTTCAGAGCTCTAAATCAAAAGCTACGGACGATTTAGTGCTGACACGTCAGTTTATCAGCCAGTTAAAGTGATCATTCTAAACTGATCATTGTTGCTCATAGAGTAAAGGCTTATAAATGAAGCATAAAACATGGCATCACGCAATTTGGGATATATTGAATAACTTGGATGCTTTTTTGTCTCAATTTCTGTTCCAAATTTTGTCGAAATATGGAAAATTCAGCTATCTTAACATGGGCCTTGGATTCGTATCATTCTGAGCTCTAAATCAAAAGTTAAGGATGATTTAGTGTGAACATGTCAAGTTGATCCGCCAGCTAAACTGATCATTATAAACTGATCACTGCTGCCCATTGAGTACCGGCTTCTCAATGAAGTATAATGCATGGCAACACAAAGTTTTGGATAGATTGGATTACTTGGACGCTTTATCATATCTAGTTTTGTCTCAAATTTTATTACAATATAAAAAATTGAGCTATATTAACGTGGGCATTGGGTTCGTGTCATTCAGAGCTCTAAATTAAAAGTTAGAGATTATTTAATACTGACATGTCAAGTTGAACGGCCAGTTAAAGTGATCATTCTAAACTTATCGTTGGTGCTCATTGAGTAAAGGCTTATAAATGAAGCATAATGCATTGCATCATACAGTTTTGGTTAGATTGGATTACTTGGACGCTTTGTCATATCTATTTCTTTCTCAAGTTTTGTTACAATATAGAAAATTGAGCTAGCTTAACGTGGACATTGGATTTGTGTCATTCCGAGCTCCAAATCAATAATTACGGATGATTTAGTCAGACATGACAAGTTGATCGGCCAGTTAAAGTGATCATTCTAAACAGATCATTGGTGCTCATTGAGTAAAGGCTTATAAATGGAGCATAATGCATGGCATCACACAGTTTTGGATAGATTGGATTACTTGGAGGCTTTGTCATATCAATTTCTATCTCAAATTTTCTCACAATATAGAAAATTGAGGTAGCTTAAAGTGGGGATTGGATTTATATCATTCTGAGCTTTAAATCAAAAGCAATGGACGATATAGTGCATACATATCACGTTGATGGGCTAGTTAAAGTTATCATTCTAAACACATAATTGGTGCTCATTGAGTAAAGGCTTCTAAATGGAAAATAATGCATGACATCACGCAGTTTGGGATGGATTGGATTATTTGGATGCTTTGTCGTATCTATTTCAGTCACAAATTTTGTTACAATATAGAATTTGAGCTAGCTTCACGTGGGCATTAGATTTGTGTCATTCTAAGCTCCAAATCAAAAGTTACATTTAATTTAGTGCGGACATGTCAAGTTGAGTGGCCAGTTAAAGTGATCATTCATAATAGATCGTTGGTGCTCATTAAGTAAAGGCTTATAAATGAAGCATAACGCATGGCATCACACAGTTTTCGATATATTGGATTACTTGGATGCTTTTTGTATCTATTTCTGTCTCAAACTTTGAAACAGTATAGAAAATTGAGCTTGCTTAACGAGGGCATTGGATTTGTGTCATTCTGAGCTCCAAAGCAAAAGTTACGGACGATTTAGTGAGAACATATCAAGTTAGTGGCCTGTTAAAGTGATCATTCTAAACAGATCGTTGTTGCTCATTAAGTAAAGGCTTATAAATGAACCATAAAGGATGGCATCAAGTAGTTTGGATAGATTGAATTACTTGTACGCTTGGTCGTCTCTATTTCTCTCTCAAATTTTGTCAAAATATAGAAAATTGGGCTTGTTTAACGTGGGAATTGGATTCGTGTCATTCTGAGCTCTAAATTAAAAGTTACAGACAATTTAGTGTGGACATGTCAATTTGATCTGCCAGTTAATATGATTATTCTAAACTGATCATTGGTGCTCATTGAGTGAAAGCTTATAAATGAAGCATAATGCATGACATCATGCAATTTGGGTTAGATTGGATTACTTGGATGCTTTTTCGTATCAAGTTATGTATTCAATTTTGTCACAATATACAGAATTGAACTAGCTTAATGTGGGTATATGATTCATGTCATTCGGAGTTACAAATCAAAATTAATGGACGATTTAGTGTGGACATATCAAATGGATCGGCTGGTTAACATGATCACTCTAAACTGATTATTGGTGATCATTGGGTAAACGCTTATAAATGAGGAATAATGCATGGCATCACGCAGTTTGGGATGGAATCGATTACTTGAATGCTTTATCGTATCTATTTATTTTTGAAACTTTGTCACAATATAGAAAACTGAGCTAGCTTAACGTGGCCATTGGATTTGTGTCAGTCTGAGCTCTAAATCAAAAGTTACAGACGATTTAGTGCCTACATGTCAAGTTGAGTGGCCAGATAAAGTGATCATTCTAAACTGAACATTGGTGCTCATTGGATAAAGGCTGATAAATGGAGCATAATGCATGGCATCGCACAATTTTGTATCGATTGGATTACTTGCAGGCTTTTGTCCTATCTATTTCTGTCTCAAATTTTGTTACATTATAGAAAATTGAGCTAGCTTAACGTGGGCAATCGATTGTTGTCATTCTAAGCTCTAAATCAAGTGTTATGGACGATATAGTGCAAACATGTCAAGGTGTTGGGCCTGTTAAAATGATCATTCTAAACTGATCGTTATTGCTCATTGAGTAAAAGCTTATAAATGAAGAATAATGCACAGCTTCACACAGTTTGGGATGGAATGGATTACTTGAACACTTGTCGTATCTATTTCTATCTAAAATTTTGCCACAATATAGAAAATTGAGCTAGCATAAAGTGGGCAATGGATTCGTGTCATTATGGGCTCTAAATCAAAAGTTACGTACGATTTAGTGTGGACATGTCAAGTTGATCGGCCAGTTGATATGATTATTCTAAACTGATCGACAGTGCTCATTGAGTAAAGGCTTAAAATGAAGCATAATGCATGGCATCACACAGTTTGGGATAGATTGGATTACATGGACGCTTTTTCATATCTAGTTGTGTCTGAAATTTTGTCACAATATAGAAAATTGAAGTAGCTTAACGTGGGCATTAAATTCGTGACATTTTGAGCTCCAAAATAAAAAAGTTATGGATGTTTTAGTGCGGACATGTCAAGTTGATCAGTGGGTTAAAATGATCATTCTAAACTGATCATTGGTGTTCATTAAGTAAAGGATAATAAATGAGGCATAAAGCATGGCATCACACATTTTGGAATAGATTAGATTACTTGGACGCTTTTTCCTATCTAGTTTTGTTTCAAATTTTATCACAACATAGAAAATTGAATTAGCTTAATGTGGGCATTCGATTCGTGTCATTCTGAGCTATAAATCAAAAGTTATTGATGATTTAGTGCAGAGATGTTAGTTTGATCGGCCAGTTAAAATGATCATTCTAAACTTATCGTTGGTGTTCATTGAGTAAAAGATTATAAACGAAGAATAATGCATGGCATCACGGAGTTTTGGATTGACTAGATTACTTGGATGCTTTGTTGTATATATTTTGGTCTCAAATTTTGTCACAATATAGAAGATTTAGCTAGCTTAACGTAAGCATTGGATTCGTGTCATTCCAAGCTCTAAATCAAAAGCTATAGATGATTTAGTGCGGACATGTCAAGTTCATCGCCCAGTTAAAGTGAACATTCTAAACTGATCATTGGTGCTCATTGAGTAAAGTCTTATAAATGAAGCATAATGCATGGAATCACGCAGTTTGGGATAGACTGTATTACTTGTATGCTTTGTCGTATCTAGTTATGTCTCAAATTTTGTCACAATATAGAAATCTGAACTAGCTTAATGTGGGCAATTGATTCGTGTCATTTTGACCTATAAATCAAAAATTATGTACGATATAGGGCATACATGTTAAGTTGATCGACCAGTTAAAATGATCATTCTAAACTAAGCGTTGGTGCTCATTGAGTAAAAGTTTATGAATAAAGAATAATGCATGGCATCATGCAGTTTGGGATGCACTGGATTACTTGGACGCTTTGTTGTATCTATTTCTGTCTCAAATTTTATTACACTTTAGAAAATTAAGCTAGCTTAACATGGGCATTGGATTCGTCTGTTTCTGAGCTCTAAATCAAAATTTACGGACGATTTAGTGCGGACATGTCAAGTTGATCAGCGAGTTAAAATGCTCGTTCTAGATTGATCATTGGTGCTCATTAAGTAAAGGCCTATAAATGAGGCATAAAGCATGGCATCACGCAGTTTGAGATAGATTGGATTACTTGGACGATTTGTCATATCTAGCTTTGTTTCAAATTTTGTCAAATATAGAAAATTGAACTAGCTTAATGTGGGAATTCGATTCGTGTCATTCTGAGCTATAAATGGACGATTTAGTGCAGAAATGTCAAGTTGACCGGCCAGTTTAAATGATTATTCTGAACTGATTGTTGGTAGTCATTAAGAAAAAGCTTATAAATGAAGAACAATACGTGGCATCACACAGTTTGGGATTTACTAGATTACTTCAATGCTTTGTCAAATCTGTTACTATCTCAATTTTTTCACAATATAGAAAATTGAGCTAGCTTAACATAAGCATTGGATTCGTGTCATTCTGAGCTCTAAATCAAAAGTTAAGGATGCTTTTGTGCGGACATGTCTAGTTGATCGGACAGTTAAAGTGATCATTCTAAACTGATCATTGGTGGTAATTGAGTAAAGGCTTATAAATGAAGCATAATGCATGGCATCACAAGGTTTGGAATAAATTGGATTACTTGGACGTTTTGTCGTATCTAGTTCTATCTCAAATTTTGTCACAATATAGAAAATTGAACTAGCTTAATGTGGGCAATTGATTACGTAAACGCTTTTAAATGAAGAAAAGTTATGGACGATTTAGTACAGCCATGTCAAGTTGTTCGGCCAGTTAAAGTGATCATTCTAAACTGATCATTGGTGCTCATTGAGTAAAGGATTATAAATGGAGCATAGTGCATGGCATCAAATAATTTTGGATAGATTGGATTACTTGGCCGCTTTTGTCGTATCTATTTATGTCTCAAATTTTGTTACACTATAGAAAATTGAGCTAGGTTAACGTGGGCACTGGATGTTGTGTGTTTATGAGCTCTAAATCAAATGTTATAGATGATTTAGTGCAGGCATGTCAAGTTGATCGGGGAGTTAAAATGATCATTCTAAACTGATCATTGGTGCTCATTAAGTAAAGACTTATAAATGAGGCATAAACCATGGCATCACGTAGTTTGGGATAGATTGGATTACTTGGATGCTTTGTCGTATCTAATTCTGTTTCAAATTTTGTCACAATGTAGAAAATTAAACTAGCTTAATGTGGGCATTGGATTCGTGTCATTCTGAGCTATAAATCAAAAGTTATGGACGATTTAGTGCAGACATGACAAGTTGTTTGGCTAGTTAAAATTATCATTCTAACCTGATCATTGCTGCTCATTGAGTAAAGGCTTATAAATGAAGCATAATGCATGGCATCACACAGTTTGGGCTAGATTGGATTAGTTGGACGTTTTGTCGTATATATTTATATCTAAAATTTTATCACAATATAGAAAATTGATATAGCTTAATGTGAGGCATTGGATTTGTGTCATTCTGAGCTCTAAATAAAAAGTTATGGACGATATAGTGTAGACATGTCAAGTTGATCAGCCAGTTAAAGTGATCATTCTAAACTGATCATTGTTGCTCATTGAGTAAAGGCTTGTAAATGGAGCATAATGCATGGCATCACACAGTTTTGGATAGATTGGATAACTTGGATGGTTTTGTCATATCTATTTCTATCTCAAATTTTGTTACACTACAGAAAATTCAGCTAGCTTAACGTGGGACTAGATTCATGTGTTTCTGAGCCCAAAATCAAAAGTTACAGACGATTTATTGCGGATATGTTAAGTTCATCGGCGAGTTATCATTGGTGCTCATTAAGTAAAGGCTAATAAATGAGGCATAAAGAATGGCATCACACAATTTGAGATAGATTGGATTACTTGGACGCTTTGTCGTATCTAGTTCTGTTTCCAATTTTGTCACACTATAGAAAATTAATCTAGCTTAATGTGGGCATTGGATTTGTGTCTTTCTGAGTTTTAAATCAAAAGTTATGAACGATTTAGGTCAGACATGACAAGTTGATCGGCCCGTTAAAATGATCATTATAAACTGATCATTGGTGCTCATTGACTAAAAAGCTTATAAATGAAAAATAATGCATGTCATCACAGAGTTTGGGATAGATTGAATTACTTGGATGCTTTGTCGTATCTATTTCTGTCTCAAATTTTGTCATAATATAGAAAATTGAGCTATCTTAACGTGGGCATTCGATTCGTGGCATTATGAGCTATACGGATGATTTATTGCGGACATGTCAAGATGATCGGCCAGTTAAAGTGATCATTCTAAACTGATCATTCGTTCTCATTAAGTAAAGACTTATAAATGAAGCATAATGTATGGCATCACACAGTTTTGGATAGATTATATTTCTTGGACTCCTTATCGTAACTATTTCGGTCTCAAATTTTTTGTCAGTATAGAAAATTCAGCTAATTTAACGTCGGCATATAATTTGTGTCATTCTGAGCTCCAAATCAAAGTTACGAATGATTTAGTGCGGACATTCTAAGTTGACCGGCCCGTTAAAATGATCATTCTAAACTTATCCTTGGTACTCATTGAGTAAAAGCTTATAAATGAAAATTAATGTATGACATCACGCTGTTTGGGATGGATTGGATTACTTGGATGCTTTGTCGTATCTATTTCTGTCTCAAATTTCGTCACGTTATAGAAAATTGAGCTAGCTTAACATGGGCATTGGATTCTTGTCATTCTGATCTCTAAATCAAAAGTTATGGAAAATTTAGTGCGCACATGTCAAGCTGATCGGCCTGTTAATGTGATTATTCTAAAATCATCATTGGTGCTCATTAAGTAAAGGCTTACAAATGAAGCATAACGCATGGCATCACACAGTTTGGATAGATTGGATTACTTGGATGCTTTGTCGTGTCTATTTATGTCTCGAATTTTGTTACAATATAGAAAATTGAGCTAGCTTAACATGGGCATTAGATTTGTCTCATTCTGAGCTCTAAATCATTAAGGATCATTTAGTGCGGACATGTCAAGTTGATCGGCCAGTTAAAGTGATCATTGGTGCCGATTGAGTAAAAACTTATAAATGAAGATAACTCATGTAATCACACTTGTGGGATAGATTGGATTACTTGGACGCTTTGTCGTATCTATTTCGGTCTCAAATTTTGTGAAAATATAGCAACCAAGACTGCATCTCCCCAAAAACTTTTAGGAACATTGGTATGAAACATCATGGATCTTGCTACTTCCATTAAGTGTCGGTTCTTCCTTTCAGCAACTCCATTTTGTTGTGGTGTGTGTGGTCAGCTAGTTTGATGTAGTATTCCATGCTTGTTTAAGTGAGCTTTGAATCTTAGACTTGTGTATTCCCCTCCATTATCTGATCTTAACACTTTGATCTTGGCATTGAATTGATTAGTAACATAATTATGAAAGTTTATAAATGCCTCATAAACCCTATCTTTAGATGGAAGTAATGTAACCCATGTATATTTCGATTTCTCAGCTATAAAGGTCACAAAGTATTTATTCCTATCTCTAGACATGCAAGGTGAGGTCCAAACATCAGAATGTACTAAATCAAAGCAATGCTCATAAATTGTAGACGATTTAGGGAAAACAACACGACAATGTTTGCCAAGGATACAAGACTCACAAACTGAGTAATCATAAGCAACATTAGGCAATATTAAGCTTAAAGCACGAGCATGAGGATGTCCTAATCTAGCATGCCATAATACATCTTTATTAGCAATAACACAGGATTTGAAAGCTAAGGAGTCTGAATTGCTTGGAGGAGTGTCCTCAAGAACATATAGCTCATCTTGAGTCCCACCACTTCCAAGTATCTTACCACTCTTAATATCCCGAAAGTAAACATTGTTAGGCCCAAAAGTAACATTGCAATTCAGGTCTTTAGTAGCCCTTTTGACTGAAGCTAGGTTAGACTTAAACTTAGGTACAAAGAAAGCAGTACTTTCTTTGTGAAATTCTTAATTTTCCGGTTCCTTCAATTGGAATACTCTTACCATCAGCTACAGTTACTTGTCCTAGACATGGTTCAATGTTCTTTAACAACCTAGCATTGCTAATCATATGGTGAGAAGCACCCGAATCCACTACCAACTTATGATCCGGTTTATCAAGCAATTTATGGGAGTAGAGTGTGATACCAGAGAGTTTTGAGGCATAGGCCTTGATGAGATCCTCCAAGTCACTCTTCTTAACATACTCCATGGATACATTCATAGCTAGCTTCCCTCCTTGGCTGGATGAACTTGCTGGTTCAGTCACAACCTTTTGAGAGATGTTAGCTTTGGAATTCTTGAACCGGTTTGGCTTGAGATGAGGATGAAGTATCCAGCACTTATCATTGATGTGGCCATTCCTCTTACAATGTTCACACATCACACTCTTCCTATCCTCTTGCTTAAACACGCTCTTGTTGGCCATGACTAGTTCTCCTTTTCCACCAAACAAACCAATGTTGCCTTGCTCCTTTTGAATCCTTGAGCACACCTCTTCGAAATCAGGGAGTTTTGGCTCTCTTAGGATGGACTTAATCACATCCTTAAAGGCAGAATTTAGGCTGAGAAGGAGCCCAAATATCTTGTCTTGTTCCTTGCTTTCATTAAGCACCTTTGGATCCATAGAACTTGGTCTCAACATGTCAAGCTCGGACCATGTTGATTGGAACTTGCCTAGGAACTTTGTGAACTCCATATCCTCTTGGTGTAGATCATTGAGAGCCTTCTTAACCTCATACATACGGCTGAGGTTTGAAACATCCCCATACACCCTCTTGAGAGTCTCCCAAAGAGACTTGGCGGTTTCACAATGTGAATAAGCTTCAAGAATGGATGGGTACAATGAATTTTGGAGGAATCCAAGGACTGATTGATCTTCTTGGAACCACCTAGCTTCTTCTTTTCTTGTTGCCTCATCCTTCTTCTCTTTTGGATCTTCTATAGATGGAGTATTATCCTCCAAGATGTGATTCCAAAGTCCTTTGGCACAAATGGCTGTCTTGATGGTTCTTGACCATAATATGTAGTTCAAGCATTTGAGAACTACTGGTATCGCCATAGGGTTCAGGCTGGAACTGATTTGAAATGTATCCTCCATTGTTAGGCTTTGAAGAGTTCAAAGGAGGCAGCTTTTATGGTTGAATAAAACTGTGAGTTTTTAGTTTAAAGGCTGAGAGATTTTTGACAGAATTTTAGATTACAAACTGAGAGATTTGAGTAGAAAAGATAAGAGAATGATCTTATGCTCTGATACCATGAAAGAATGTTGAGATTAGAGAGGAGAAATGTGAAGAATTGAACCCAGAAACCCAAAGAAAAGCATCAGAAGATGAGAAATGTCTTAGACTTCTGGAGAATAATCTCCTAAGAGTTCATTCATATATCTTTACAGCCTTTTTATAGAGGATTTACAATGTGAACACAAAACAGAAACGAATTTAAACTTGTGGATGAGCTTGAATAGAGGAGGAGCTTGTTGACAACCAATGGGAAGAGTGGGGAGGAGCTGCAAACAGAGTTATGGCCGTTTGGTGTGGTTACCAAGGCTGTGTGCAGCAGTCATGACTGTTTGGTGTGGTTACCAAGGCTGTGTGCAGTAGTCATGACTGTTTGGTGTGGTTACCAAGGCTGTGTGCAGCATGCACATGTCCTTGTCACTCTGATTCTTCTCCCAAGGCAGCTATATCACCATATTAACCATTTAAAATAATAACTTCCCTCCTTTTCTCCTTTTCCCTTGTTATTCACACTTGCCTTGTAGGACAAGATAGGTCTTATTTGATTTTTCTATGTCAATAAAAAATAGTTACAATAAAGCGTCCAAGTAATTCAATCCATCCCAAACTTCGTGATGCCATGAATTATTTTTCATTTATAAGCTTTTACTAAATGGGCACCAACGATCAATTTATAATTATCATTTTAACTGGTCGATCAACTTGCCATGTCTGCACTAAATCATCCAAAACTTTTGATTTATAGCTTAAAATGACATGAATCCAATGCCCACATTAAGCTAGTTCAATTTTCTATATTGTGACAAAATTAGAGAAATAACTAGATAAGACAAAGCGTCCAAGTAATCCAATATATCCTTAACTGCATGATGCAATGCCTTAGGCTTCATTTATAAGACTTCACTCAATGAGCACCAATGATCAGTTTAGAATGATCACTTTAACTGGCAGATTAACTTGACATGTCGCACTAAATAGCTCGTAACTTTTAATTTAGAGCTCAGAATGACATGAATCCAATTCCCAAGTTAAGCTAGAATAATTTTCAATATTTTGACAAAGTTCGAGACAGATATAGAGGCACAAAGCATCAAATTAATCCAATTTATCCCAAACTGCGTGATTGTAACAATTTTGACTAACTCTAACAATTGTAACAATCAAACTGCGTGATTGCATCAAATTAATCCAATTTATCCCAAACTGCGTGATGCCATGTTTTATGATTCATTTATAAGCCATTACCTAATAAATTATAATGACATAATTATAACATGTTTATAACATGATGCCATGTTATAATGACATAATTCATCAAGCTGTTTTGATGCAGGATAAGAAACCTATAGCCTATTTCAGTGAGAAGCTTGGAGGAGCCACCCTCAACTATCCAACCTACGACAAGGAATTGTACGCCTTGGTCCGTGCTTTGAAAACTTGGCAACACTACTTGTGGCCTAAGGAGTTCGTGATTGCGTATTTTGACTATGAATGTAGACACTTTATCCTAAGGCATGACATCACGCAGTTTGAGATAGATTAGATTACTTGGACGCTTTTTCGTATCTAGCTTTTGAGCTGGTGTTTGATTGTCAACACTATTCCGAGCTCAACAAGGTCCGCGTAGCTGCTACTGAATTTTATGAGTATGCACTCAGCTGGTGGGATCAATTGGTGACTTCCAGAAGACGTAATGGTGAGTATCCAGTAGAAACATGGGCTGAGATGAAAGCCATAATGAGGAAAAGGTTTGTGCCCAGCCATTACCACTGTGAACTTCACCAAAAGCTAAGGAGACTCAATCAAGGAAGCCGAAGTGTTGAGGACTATTTCCAGGAGTTGGAAACCCTCATGATCAGGGCAGACATTTCAGAAGACAGAGAAGCTACTATGGCAAGATTTTTAGGAGGACTTAACCGTGACATTCAAGATAGAATGGAGCTGGAACATTATGTGGAGGCAGAGGAAATGTTGCACAAAGCTATATTGGTGGAACAACAGTTAAAAAGGAAAAGTTATACTAGGCCAAGCTATGGAGCAGCTAACAATAAGCCTAGCTACAAAAGGGAAGGAAAACAGATTGCTAAAGTTGATTCCAAACCTTCAACAACCACTCAAGACGTCAAGGGCAAATCTGAAGCTACTACATCTACTAGAACAAGAGATGTGAAGTGTTTCAAATGCCAAGGAAGTAGGCATTATGCGAATGAATGCACCAACAAGAAGATCATGATTCTGTTGGATAATGGTGAAATAGAATCCGAGGAAGAAGAAGTCTTTTCTGATTCTTCACAAGAGCATCTTGAACCTCCTATGGCAGGAGAATTATTGGTAACAAGAAGAACCCTAAGCGTACAAAACAAAACCAAAGAACATGAGCAAAGAGAGAACCTGTTTCACTCAAGATGCCACGTCCAAGGAAAGGTTTGCAGCATCATTATTGATGGAGGCAGCTGCACTAATGTGGCTAGTGAAACTATGGTAAACAAGTTAGGTCTGGAAGTGTTCAAGCACCCAAAGCCGTATAAGCTGCAATGGCTTAATGAGTGTGGTGAAATGAAGGTAAGCAGCCAAGTCAAGGTACCTATAACCATTGGAAAGTACCAAGATGAGATCCTTTGTGATGTTTTACCAATGGAGGCTGGCCACATTCTGCTTGGAAGACCATGGCAATTTGATCGAAAGGTCATTCATGATGGTTACACCAACCAACACTCGTTTGAACACAAAGGTAAGAAGATCCCACTTGTTCCTATGACACCACAGGAGGTGTACCAAGATCAGCTCGTGTTGGAGCAAAGGAAAACAGCTGGAACTTCAAAGGAAACCATAAGCACCAAAAGTGACAAAGGCTGTGAGAACAAGAACAAGAAGCACTCAAGTTTCTTTGTGAGGACTGGTGGAGTTAAGAAGGCTCTCTTCTCACAACAACCTATTCTTTTGTTTATCTATAAGGAAGCTCTCATGAGCTTAACTAACGTTGCACCGGTATTACCGAGTGAAGTGACTTCTATTTTGCAGGAATATGAAGATGTCTTTCCAGAAGACAATCCAAAGGGGCTACCACCCATCAGAGGCATTGAACATCAGATTGATTTTGTACCTGGAGCCTCACTACCAAATAGACCAGCTTATAGAACCAACCCCAGACTAAGGAGCTGCAAAGGCAAGTTAATGAGCTAATGGAGAAGGGCTACATCAGGGAGATCATGAGTCCTTGTGCTGTGCCAGTTCTACTTGTGCCAAAGAAAGATGGCAGCTGGCGCATGTGTGTTGATTGTAGAGCAATCAACAACATTACGGCAAAGTATCGCCATCCAATCCCTAGGTTAGATGACATGCTTGATGAATTGCATGGTTCCAGAATCTTCTCTAAGATAGATCTTAAGAGTGGGTACCATCAAATACGCATGAAGGAAGGGGATGAATGGAAAACTGCATTTAAAACTAAGCATGGATTATATGAATGGTTAGTCATGCCATTTGGGTTAACAAATGCACCTAGTACTTTCATGAGGTTGATGAATCATGTTCTTAGAGCTTTCATAGGAGTCTTTGTTGTAGTATACTTTGATGACATCTTAATCTACAGCAAGAATCTAGAAGAGCATGCTAGTCATTTGACATCGGTTCTAAGTGTTCTTAGAAAAGAAAAACTATATGCCAATCTTAAGAAATGCACTTTTTGTACAGATAACATTGTGTTCCTAGGCTTTGTTATAAGTGCAGATGGTATTAAGGTTGATGAGGAGAAGGTCAAAGCTATTAAGGAATGGCCAAGTCCAAAAACAGTAGGAGAAGTGAGAAGTTTCCATGGGCTAGCTGGCTTCTATAGACGCTTTGTCAAGGATTTAGCACTATTGCTGCCCCACTTACGGAAGTAATCAGGAAAGACGTAGGATTCAAATGGGGACAAGCTCAAGAACGCTCATTCCAAGCTTTGAAAGAAAAGCTTACACATGCACCTCTTCTATCTTTACCTGATTTTCTTAAAACCTTTGAGATAGAATGTGATGCTTCTGGTATAGGTATTGGATCTGTTTTGATGCAGGATAAGAAACCTATAGCCTATTTCAGTGAGAAGCTTGGAGGAGCCACCCTCAACTATCCAACCTACGACAAGGAATTGTACGCCTTGGTCCGTGCTTTGAAAACTTGGCAACACTACTTGTGGCCTAAGGAGTTCGTGATTCACACTGATCATGAGTCACTCAAGCACTTAAAGGGCCAACAGAAGCTGAACAAAAGGCATGAACGGTGGGTTGAGTTCATAGAAACATTTCCGTATGTCATTAAATACAAACAAGGTAAAGAGAATGTTGTGGCAGATGCATTGTCACGGAGGTATGCCTTAATCTCTACTCTGGATGCTAAGTTGTTAGGTTTTGAACAACTTAAAGAATTATATGAAACTGATCCTGAATTTAAAGATGTATACATTGCTAGCAAAAAGTTTGCTTCAGGAAAATACTATCGGCATGAAGGATTCCTATTTTATGATAATAGATTATGTGTGCCTAACTGTTCTATTCGAGACTTGCTAGTTAGGGAAGCTCATGGAGGTGGACTGATGGGGCATTTTGGAGTTGCCAAAACTCTTAAAGTAATGCAAGATCATTTCCATTGGCCACACATGAAGAGAGACGTAGAAAGAATCTGTGCAAGGTGTGTCACATGCAAACAGGCTAAGTCTAAGGTTCAACCCCACGGTTTGTACACTCCTTTACCCATTCCTACTCATCCATGGATTGATATATCAATGGACTTTGTGGTTGGTTTGCCTAGAACTAAGACAGGAAAGGATTCTATCTTTGTTGTGGTTGATAGATTCTCTAAGATGGCTCATTTTATAGCATGTCACAAGACTGATGATGCATTGCATATAGCCAATCTGTTCTTTAAAGAGGTAGTTCGCTTACATGGAATGCCTAGGACCATAGTTTCTGATAGAGACACTAAGTTCTTGAGTTACTTTTGGAAAACTCTTTGGTCTAAATTAGGAACTAAGTTGGTATTCTCTACAACATGTCACCCACAAACGGATGGTCAAACTGAAGTAGTTAATAGAACCTTATCTACTTTATTGCGTGCATTAATCAAACGAAATCTTAGAACATGGGAAGAATGTTTACCACATGCTGAATTTGCATATAACCATTCTGTACATTCTGCTTCTAAGTATTCTCCTTTTCAAATTGTGTATGGTTTCAATCCTTTATCTCCTTTGGATCTAACCCCTTTGCCTTTAAGTGAAAGAGCTAGTATTGATGGAAAAAGAAAAGCTGAGATTGTTAAACAGATCCATGAGAATGCAAGAATATTGAGGCCAGAACCCAACAATATGCAAGAAAGGCCAACAAAGGAAGACGTGAAATGGTATTTGAGGTGGGAGACCTCGTGTGGGTTCACTTGAGGAAAGAAAGATTTCCAGCTGAAAGGAAATCCAAACTTATGGCCAGAATTGATGGACCTTTCGAGATAGTTCAGAAGATCAGCAACAACGCCTACCAAATTGATCTTCAAGGTAAGTATAATGTGAGTTCAAGCTTCAATGTTTCTGATCTTGTGCCTTTCATTGCAGATGAACCAGATTTGAGGTCAAATCATTTTCAAGAGGAGGGGGATGATACGAGCATGGAAAGCACACAAAAGGAGAAGCTCATGGCTAGGAATGAACCAGTGGAACATGAAGAATCTCTTGCACTACCAGCTGGACCATTAACCCGAGCCAAAGCCAAGAAACTCAAAGAGGCAATCAGCCGCATGCTCAACAAGGAGAATGCACAACAAATTTACTTGAGCTTGAATGGAGAAGTATTGACATAGGAAAATCAAATAGACCTATCTTGACCTACAAGGCAAGTGTGAGCACGAAATTCAGTTTGAATAACAAGGGAAAAGAAAACGGAGGGAGTTATTATTAACCACATGGTTAAAATGGTTAAATAGCTGCCTTGGGAGAAGAATCAAGGTGAAAAGGACATGTCCATGCTGCACACAGTCTTGGTAACCACACCAAACAGTCATGAGACAGTCTGCAACTCTTCCCCTCTCTTCTCATTGGTTGTTGACAGGCTCCTCCTCTATTCAAACTCATCCACAAGTTTGAATTCGTTTTCTTTTGTGTTCACATTGTAAATCCTCTATAAAAGGGCTGTAAAGACTCAATGTATGAAAAAACTCTTAGGAGATTCTTCTCCAGAAGTCTAAGACATTTTCTCATCTTCTCATGCTTTTCTTTGAGTTTCTGGATTCAATTCTTCACATTTCTCCTCTCTAATCTCAATATTCTTTCATGGTATCAGAGCATAAGATCATTTTCTTATATTTTCTACTCAAATCTCTCAGTTTCTAATCTAAAATTCTGTCAAAAATCTCTCAGCTTTTAAACTAAAAACTCACAGTTTTATTCAACCATAAAAGCTGCCTCCTTTGAGCTCTTCAAAGCCTAACAATGGAGGATACAGTTCAAATCAGTTCCAGCCTGAAACCTACGGTGATACCAGTAGTTCTCAAAGGCTTGAACTACACATTATGGTCAAGAACCATCAAGACAGCCATTTGTGGCAAAGGACTTTGGAATCACATCTTGGAGGATAATACTCCATCTATAGATGATCCAAATGAGAAGAAGGATGAAGCAACAAGAAAAGAAGAAGCTAGGTGGTTCCAAGAAGATCAATCAGTCCTTGGATTCCTCCAAAATTCATTGGACCCATCCATTCTTGAAGCTTATTCACATTGTGAAACTGCCAAGTCTCTTTGGGACACTCTCAAGAGGGTGTATGGGGATGTTTCAAACCTCAGCCGTGTGTATGAGGTTAAGAAGGCTCTCAATGATCTACACCAAGAGGATATGGAGTTCACAAAATTCCTGGGCAAGTTCCAGTCAACATGGTCCGAGCTTGACATGTTGAGACCAAGTTCTATGGATCCAAAGGTGCTTAATGAAAGGAAGGAACAAGACAAGATATTTGGGCTCCTTCTCAGCCTAAATTCTGCCTTTAAGGATGTGATTAAGTCCATCCTAAGAGAGCCAAAACTCCCTGATTTCGAAGAGGTGTGCTCAAGGATTCAAAAGGAGCAAGGCAACATTGGTTTGTTTGGTGGAAAAGGAGAACTAGTCATGGCCAACAAGAGCGTGTTTAAGCAAGAGGATAGGAAGAGTGTGATGTGTGAACATTGTAAGAGGAATGGCCACATCAATGATAAGTGCTGGATACTTCATCCTCATCTCAAGCCAAACCGGTTCAAGAATTCCAAAGCTAACATCTCTCAAAAGGTTGTGACTGAACCAGCAAGTTCATCCAGCCAAGGAGGGAAGCTAGCTATGAATGTATCCATGGAGTATGTTAAGAAGAGTGACTTGGAGGATCTCATCAAGGCCTATGCCTCAAAACTCTCTGGTATCACACTCTACTCCCATAAATTGCTTGATAAACCGGATCATAAGTTGGTAGTGGATTCGGGTGCTTCTCACCATATGATTAGCAATGCTAGGTTGTTAAAGAACATTGAACCATGTCTAGGACAAGTAACTATAGCTGATGGTAAGGGTATTCCAATTGAAGGAACCGGAAAATTAAGACTATTTGACAAAGAAACTAATGCATTCTTTGTACCTAAATTTAAGTCTAATCTAGTTTCTGTCAAAAGGGCTACTAAAGACCTCAATTGCAATGTTACATTTGGGCCTAACAATGTTTACTTTCAGGATATTAAGAGTGGTAAGATACTTGGAGGTGGTGTAACTCAAGATGAGCTCTATGTTCTTGAAGACCCTCCAAGCAATTTGGATTCCTTAGCTTTCAAATCCTGTGTTTTTGCTAATAAAGATGTCTTATGGCATGCTAGATTAGGACATCCTCATGCTCGTGCTTTAGACTTAATAATGCCTAATGTTGCTTATGATCACACAGATTGTGAGGCTTGTATCCTTGGCAAACATTGTCGTGTTGTTTTCCCTAAATCGTCTACAATTTATGAGCATTGCTTTGATTTAGTACATTCTGATGTTTGGACCTCACCTTGCATGTCTAGAGATAGGAATAAATACTTTGTGACCTTTATAGATGAAAAATCGAAATATACATGGGTTACATTACTTCCATCTAAAGATAGGGTTTATGAGGCATTTATAAACTTTCATAATTATGTTACTAATCAATTCAATGCCAAGATCAAAGTGCTAAGATCAGATAATGGAGGGGAATACACAAGTCAAAGATTCAAAGCTCACTTAAACAAACATGGAATACTACATCAAACTAGCTGCCCACACACACCACAACAAAATGGAGTTGCTGAAAGGAAGAACTGACACTTAATGGAAGTAGCAAGATCCATGATGTTTCATACCAATGTTCCTAAAAGTTTTTGGGGAGATGCAGTCTTGGTTGCTTGCTACCTCATCAATCGGATTCCAACCAAAGTCTTACAAGACATATCCCCATTTGAGGTACTCAATAAAACTAAACCCTCCATTGATCATTTACGTGTATTTGGGTGTGTGTGCTTTGTGTATGTTCCAGGTGATCTAAGAAACAAGTTGGAGGCAAAGAGCATCAAGTGTATGTTCCTTGGATATTCGACAACACAAAAGGGTTATAAGTGCTATGATCCAAGCAACAACAGGACATATGTGTCTAGAGATGTCAAGTTCATAGAAGAACGAAGCTATTATGATCAGAAAGATTGGGAAGGATTGAAGGATCTCTCAAGGTCACCTTCTGATTTGGCTACGAGTTTGAGGTTTCTCTTGAATCATTGGGGAAATGATCTGCCAAAGGATTCAAGACACGAAGAAACAAGAACCTTAAGTAGTTCACAAGATACCCAAGGGAATGAACAAGGGGTGGTAACTCAAGAACCAACTCCAATCCAAGAAGAAGCTATTGCACAAAATCAAAAACAAGACGACTTGGAAGTGGGTATAAAGGAACCTATTCACCAAATGGAAGAGGAAACGGTTGTAGAGGAGGCTGCAACACCTGTTCAGCAACTAAGGAGGAGTACTAGACTGAGGAAAGATCCATCCAATTGGGTAAACACTAGGGTCTTCTACAACAACCAGGCCGTGGCTCATCCCATACAAGCTGTTTGTTCCCTTGACCTCTTGCCATCTAGTCATCAAGCATTCCTTGGAAAGATTGAACAAAGTCAGATTCCAAGGACTTATGAAGAAGTTAAGAGCAAGAAAGAATGGTTAGATGCAGTAAGAGATGAGAAGGGAGCTATGGAAAGGAATCATACATGGGATATACAAGAACTTCCCAAAGGCAAGAAGGCTGTAAGTTCCAAGTGGGTGTTCACCATCAAGTACAAGAGCAATGGGGACACAGAAAGGTACAAGGCACGTCTAGTTGCAAGAGGTTTTACTCAGACATATAGAGAGGACTATACTGATACATTTGCACCGGTGGCTAAGCTACCCACCGTAAGGGTTGTTCTTTCACTAGCTACGAATCTGACTTGGGACTTATGGCAAATGGATGTCAAGAACGCATTCCTACAAGGAGAACTTGAAGAGGAAGTGTATATGACTCCACCACCAGGCCTTGAAGATCTTTGCAAAGAGGGACAGGTTCTAAGACTCAGGAAGGCAATATATGGGTTGAAGCAGTCACCAAGGGCCTGGTATCACAAATTAAGCTCCACACTTACTGATAATGGGTTTAGGAAATCCCATTCAGATCATACTTTGTTCACTCGTCAAAACGCAAAAGGAATTGTGGTGGTCTTGGTTTATGTGGATGACCTTATCATCACAGGAGATGACAAGGAAGGAATTCAGTCCACAAAGGCCTTCTTAAACAGATCATTTGACATCAAGGATCTTGGAGAGTTGAAGTACTTCTTGGGTATTGAAGTGTGTCGGTCTCAGGAAGGGCTCTTTCTATCCCAAAGAAAGTATGCTCTTGATCTGTTGACAGACACAGGAAAGCTTGGGGCTAAACTGGCCAAAACTCCTCTTGAAGATGGCTACAAGGTCAACGGAAAGGGGAAGAAAGCTGATGAGTTATTTAAGGATGTTTCTCAGTATAGAAGACTAGTTGGGAAGCTGATCTACCTCACCCTCACACGACCAGACTTGTGTTTTGCTGTGAATCAAGTGAATCAACATATGCAAAAACCTACTGTATATCATTGGAGCATGGTAGAAAGGATCCTTAGATACATCAAAGGATCTCCTGGTCAAGGCATATGGATGGGCAAGAATGAGAACACTGAGATTGTCGGGTATTGTGATGCAGATTGGGCTGGTGATAGGGTGGATAGGAAATCAACCACTGGGTATTGCACCTTCATTGGTGGGAACTTAGTCACTTGGAAGACTAAGAAGCAGAAGGTGGTATCATGTTCTAGTGCTGAAGCAGAATATAGGGCAATGAGGAAGCTGGCAAATGAAGTAACTTGGCTCAAAGCGCTCTTGAAAGATTTTGGTATTGAACAACCAGGGCCAATTACCTTCCATTGTGATAATCAGGCAGCCATTCACATAGCTTCAAACTCAGTGTTTCACGAGAGGACCAAGCACATAGAAATCGACTGCCATAAGGTTAGGGAGAAAGTTCAAGATGGAACCATTCTGCCATGTTATACAAGGAGTGAAGACCAACTAGCTGACATCT
The DNA here is from genome assembly GCA_018901935.1 of Pugionium cornutum. Classification (NCBI taxonomy): domain Eukaryota; kingdom Viridiplantae; phylum Streptophyta; class Magnoliopsida; order Brassicales; family Brassicaceae; genus Pugionium; species Pugionium cornutum. Next base: position 31,546,331 of record CM032156.1, read on the forward strand.
TCACAAAGGTAGCAAGTCTCAAAGTTTGCAAGAACATCTTTAGCAAACTTGGGCTTGTTGATTTATCACACCCATGATCAAAGGTCTCCTAATCCAAGAGCAACACACTCTTTTTCCCTTATTAAGGTTTTGTCCCAAGTGGTTTTCCTTAATAAGGTTTTTAATGAGGTGTTGCCTTGGGTTCCCAAGCTTAAGACTTTAGGGTGATTCCAAAGTCTTTAGCTTGAGGGGGAGTATTGACATAGGAAAATCAAATAAGACCTATCTTGACCTACAAGGCAAGTGTGAGCACGAAAATTCAGTTTGAATAACAAGGAAATGAAAAAGGAGGGAGTTATTATTAACCACATGGTTAAAATGGTTAAATAGCTACCTTGGGAGAAGAATCAAGGTGAAAAGGACATGTCCATGCTGCACACAGTCTTGGTAACCACACCAAACAGTCATGCCTGCTGCACACAGTCTTGGTAACCACACCAAACAGTCATGCCTGCTGCACACAATCTTGGTAACCACACCAAACAGTCATGCCTCTCTTCTCATTGGTTGTTGACAGGCTCCTCCTCTATTCAAACTCATCCACAAGTTTGAATTCGTTTTCTTTTGTCTTCACATTGTAAATCCTCTATAAAAGGGCTGTAAAGACTCAATGTATGAAATACTCTAAGGAGATTCTTCTCCATAAGTCTAAGTCATTTCTCATTTTCTCATACTTCTCTTTGAGTTTTCAGATTCAATTCTTCACATTTCTCCTCTATAATCTCAATATTCTTTCAATGTGTCTAGAGATGTCAAGTTCATAGAAGAACGAAGCTATTATGATCAGAAGGATTGGGAAGGATTGAAGGATCTCTCAAGGTCACCTTCTGATTTGGCTACGAGTTTGAGGTTTCTCTTGAATCATTTGGGAAATGATGTGCCAAAGGATTCAAGACACGAAGAAGAAAGAACTCCAAGTAGTTCACAAGATACACAAGAGAATGAACAAGGGGTGGTAACTCAAGAACCAACTCCAATCCAAGAAGAAGCTATGGCCCAAAGCCAAGAACAAGTCAACTTGGAAGTGGATATAGAGGAACCTATTCACCAAATGGAAGAGGAAACGGTTGTAGAGGAGGCTGCAACACCTGTTCAGCAACTAAGGAGGAGTACTAGACTGAGGAAAGATCCATCCAATTGGGTAAACACTAGGGTCTTCTACAACAACCAGGCCGTGGCTCATCCCATACAAGCTGTTTGTTCCCTTGACCTCTTGCCATCTAGTCATCAAGCATTCCTTGGAAAGATTGAACAAAGTCAGATTCCAAGGACTTACGAAGAAGCTAAGAGGAAGAAAGAATGGTTAGATGCAGTAAGAGATGAGAAGGGAGCTATGGAAAGGAATCATACATGGGATATACAAGAACTTCCCAAAGGCAAGAAGGCTGTGAGTTCCAAGTGGGTGTTCACCATCAAGTATAAGAGCAATGGGGACATAGAAAGGTACAAGGCACGTCTAGTTGCAAGAGGTTTCACTCAGACATATGGAGAGGACTATACTGATACATTTGCACCGGTGGCTAAGCTACACACTGTAAGGGTTGTTCTTTCACTAGCTACGAATCTGACTTGGGACTTATGGCAAATGGATGTCAAGAACGCATTCCTACAAGGAGAACTTGAAGAGGAAGTGTATATGACTCCACCACCAGGCCTTGAAGATCTTTGCAAAGAGGGACAGGTTCTAAGACTCAGGAAGGCAATATATGGGTTGAAGCAGTCACCAAGGGCCTGGTATCACAAATTAAGCTCCACACTTACTGATAATGGGTTTAGGAAATCCCATTCAGATCATACTTTGTTCACTCGTCAAAACTCCAAAGGAATCGTGGCGGTCTTGGTTTATGTGGATGACCTTATCATCACAGGAGATGATAAGGAAGGAATTCAGTCCACAAAGGCGTTCTTAAACAGATCATTTGAAATCAACAATCTTGGAGAATTGAGGTACTTCTTGGGTATTGAAGTGTGTCGGTCTCAGGAAGGGCTCTTTCTATCCCAAAGAAAGTATGCTCTTGATCTGTTGACAGACACAGGAAAGCTTGGGGCTAAACTGGCCAAAACTCCTCTTGAAGATGGCTACAAGGTCAACGGAAAGGGGGAGAAAGCTGATGAGTTATTTAAGGATGTTTCTCAGTATAGGAGACTAGTTGGGAAGTTGATCTACCTCACCCTAACACGACCAGACTTGTGTTTTGCTGTGAATCAAGTGAGTCAACATATGCAAAAACCTAATGTATATCATTGGAGCATGGTAGAAAGGATCCTTAGATACATCAAAGGATCTCCTGGTCAAGGCATATGGATGGGCAAGAATGGGAACACTGATATTGTCGGATATTGTGATGCGGATTGGGCTGGTGATAGGGTCGATAGGAAATCAACCACCGGGTATTGCACCTTCATTGGTGGGAACTTAGTCACTTGGAAGACTAAGAAGCAGAAGGTGGTATCATGTTCTAGTGCTGAAGCAGAATATAGGGCAATGAGGAAGCTGGCAAATGAAGTAACTTGGCTCAAAGCGCTCTTGAAAGATTTTGGTATTGAACAACCAGGGCCAATTACCTTCCATTGTGATAATCAGGCAGCCATTCACATTGCTTCAAACTCAGTGTTTCACGAGAGGACCAAGCACATAGAGATCGATTGCCATAAGGTTAGAGAGAAAGTTCAAGATGGAACCATTCTGCCATGTTATACAAAGAGTGAAGACCAACTAGCTGACATCTTCACAAAGGCAGCAAGTCTCAAAGTTTGCAAGAAAATCTTTAGCAAACTTGGGCTTGTTGATTTATCACATCCATGATCAAAGGTCTCCTAATCCAAGAGCAACACACTCTTTTTCCCTTATTAAGGTTTTGTCCCAAGTGGTTTTCCTTAATAAGGTTTTTAATGAGGTGTTGCCTTGGGTTCCCAAGCTTAAGACTTTAGGGTGATTCCAAAGTCTTTAGCTTGAGGGGGAGTATTGACATAGGAAAATCAAATAGACCTATCTTGACCTACAAGGCAAGTGTGAGCACGAAATTCAGTTTGAATAACAAGGGAAAAGAAAACGGAGGGAGTTATTATTAACCACATGGTTAAAATGGTTAAATTGCTGCCTTGGGAGAAGAATCAAGGTGAAAAGGACATGTCCATGCTGCACACAGTCTTGGTAACCACACCAAACAGTCATGAGACAGTCTGCAACTCTTCCCCTCTCTTCTCATTGGTTGTTGACAGGCTCCTCCTCTATTCAAACTCATCCACAAGTTTGAATTCGTTTTCTTTTGTGTTCACATTGTAAATCCTCTATAAAAGGGCTGTAAAGACTCAATGTATGAAAAAAAACTCTTAGGAGATTCTTCTCCAGAAGTCTAAGACATTTTCTCATCTTCTCATGCTTTTCTTTGAGTTTCTGGATTCAATTCTTCACATTTCTCCTCTCTAATCTCAATATTCTTTCAAGAAGTGCCTAAAAGCACCCTGATTTTAGTACAAGCTCAAGACAGCATACAAATGGGTATGTGATCCATTTGTACTCTTTTTCCCTTATCCAAGTTTTCTCCCATTGGGTTTTCTTGGTAAGGTTTTTAATGAGGCAAATGAATCACATTACAACCAGCCCAATTTGTTGTTTAAAATCAAAAGGAGTTCAATTAAAATGCTCAAAATTGGCGTCATCAAAGGGGGGGGGGGGAAAGTGTCTACATTCATAGTCAAAATAAAAGTTAATGAAGTCAAGGTCTTTGGTCAAGGTCTTTGGTCAAGTCTTCCCTTGTAATTGTAACCAATTTAATGTTGTAGGCTCCTCATATTTACGTCCCCTTATAGTATAAATAGGGGCTTTCAGTTGTAAACTTGATCATTCAACTTTTCAAATAAAAATAGCTTCTTTTCTTAAGTTTGAGAGTGATTCTCTTCTTAATCTGATTGTTGGTGTGTAATATCCTTCAGTCAACATTTAGTAGCCATAGTGTGTAATATCTAAGCTACTATCTTAGGTAAATCAGTAGTCTTTCCGCAACTACTATGTGACCCTTCAATCCACAACCTTTGAACAGATTGAATTTCGATTCATTCTGTTGCAAAGCCTATCTCAACCGCATCTAGAAGTGCATTCCTTGGGAGGTTCGCATCAGATGCTATGTATTATGCGTCATTTATAAGTATTTACTCAATAAGCACCAAGGAGCAGTTTAGAATGATCACTTTAACTGGCCAATCATCTTGACATGTCCGCACTAAATCGTCTGTAACTGTGTGATGCCATGCCTTATGCTTCATTTATAGGCTTTTACTCAATGAGCACCAATGATTATTTTAGAATGATCACTTTAACTGGCCAATCAACTGGACATTTCCGTATTAAAATCGTGCGTAACTTTTGATTTCAAGCTCAGAATGACACGAATCTAATGCCCACGTTAAGCTTGCTCAATTTTTTATAATTTCACAAAATTTGAGACAGAAATAGATACGACAAAGCATCTAAGTAATTCAATCCATCCCAAACTGCGTGATGCCATGCATTATTTTTTATTTAAGAGCTTTTACTAAATGAGCACCAATCATCAGTTTAAAATGTTCATTTTAACTGGCCCATCAACTTCTCATGTATGCACTAAATCGTACATAACTTTTGATTTATAACTTAGAATGACACGAAAACAATGTCCACATTAAGCTAGTTCAATTTTTCTATATTGTGACAAAATTTTAGATAAAACTAGATACAACAAAGTGTCCAAGTATTCCAATCTATCCCAAACTACGTGATGTCATGCCTTCTACTTTATTTATAAGCCTTTATTCAATGAGCACCAATGATCAGTTTAGAACGATCAGTTTAGAACGATCACTTTAACTGGCCTATCAACTTGACATGTCCGCATTAAGTCGTCTGTAACTTTCTATTTCGAGCTCCGAATGACATGAATCCAATGCCCACATTAAACTAGCTCAATTTTCTATGTTTTGACAAAATTTGAGGCAGAAATAGAGACGACATGGCGTCCAAGTAATCCTATCTATCCAAACTCCTTGATGCCATGCATTATGCTTCATTTATAAGCATTTGTTAATGAGCACCAATGATCAGTTTAGAGCTCAGAACAACACGAATCCAATGCCCACGTTAAGCTATCTCAATTTTCTATATTGCGACAAAATTTGCGACAGAAATAGATATGACAAAGCATCCAAGAAATCCAATCCATCCCAAACTACGGGATGCCATGCATTATTTTCGTTTATAAGCTTTTACTAAATGAACACTAATGATCAGTTTAGAATGATAATTTTAACTAGCCTATCAAGTTTTCATGTCTTCACTAAATCGTCCATAACATTGGATTTATAGCTTAAAATGACATGAATCCAATGCCCACATTAAGCTTGTTCAATTTTTTATATTGTAAAAAAATTTGAGATAGAACTAGATACGACAAATCGTCCAAGTAATCCAATCTATCCAAAACTATGTGATGCCATGCATTATACTTCATTTCTAAGCCTTTACTCAATGAGCATCAATGATCAATTTAGAATGATCACTTTAACTAGCCGATCAACTAGACATGTCTGCACTAAATTGTTCGTAAATTTTGATTTAAAGCTCAGAGTGACACGAATCCAATGCCCACGTTAAGCCATACATTATGCTTCATTTATAAGCATTTACTCAATGAGCACCAATGATCAGTTTATAATAATCATATTAACTGGCCAATCAACTTGACACATGTCTGCACTAAATCATCTCTAACTTTTGATTTAAAGCTCAGAATGACACGAATCCAATGCATATGTTAAGCTAGCTCAATTTTCTATATTTTGACAAAATTTGAGACTGAAATAGAGACGAGAAACCATCCATGTAATCCAATCTATCCAAACTCCTTGATGCCATGCATTATGTTGCATTTATAAGCCTTTTCTTAATGAGCAGCAATGATCAGTTTAGAATGATCACTTTAACTGGCCAATCAACTTGACATGTCCACACTAAATCGTCTGTAACTGTTGATTTAAAGCTCAGAATGACACGAATCCAATGCCCACGTTAAGCTAGCTCAGACAAAATTTGAGACAGAAATAGATTGGAAAAAATGTCCAAGTAATCCAATCCATCCCAAACTGCGTGATGCAATGCATTATTTTTCATTTATAAGCTTTTACTAAATGAGCACTAATTATCAGTTTAGAATGATCATTTTAACTGGCTCATCAACTTGTCATGTCTGCACTAAATTGTCCATAGCTTTGGATGTATAGCTTAGGATGACACGAATCCAATGCCCACATTAAACTAGTTCAATTTTCTATATTGTGACAAAACTGGATATGACAATGCGTCCAAGTAACCTAATCCATCCCAAACTGTGTGATGCAATACCTTATGCTTCATTTATAGGCCTTTACTCAATGAGCACCAATGATAAATTTAGAATGATCACTTTAACTGCCCGATCAACTTGATATGTCCGCACTAAATTGTCCGTAACTTTTGATTGAGAGCTTAAAATGACACCAATCCAATTCCCACGTTAAGCTAGCACAATTTGAGACAAAAAAGAGACGACAAAGCATCCAAGTACTCCCATCTATCCAAATTGCTTGATGCCATGCAATATGCTTCATTTATAAGCCTTAGCTTAATCAGCACCAATGATCAGTTTAGAATGATCACTTTAACTGGCCAGTTAACATGACATGTCCACATCAAATCGTCCATAACTTTTGATTTAGAACTCAGAAGGACACGAATCCAATGCCCATGTTAAGTTAGCTCAATTTTCTATATTTTGACAAAATTTGAGACAAAAATAGACAACACAAAGCGTCCAAGTAATCCAATCTATCAAAACTCCTTGATGCCATGCATTATACTTCATTTATAAGCCTTTACTTAATGAGCACCAATGATAAGTTTAGAATGATCACTTTAACTATCCAATCAACTTGACATGTCCGCACTAAATCGTCTGTAATTTTTGATTTATAGCTCACGATGACACAAATCTGATGCCCATGATAAGCTAGCTCAATTTTCTATATTTTTACAAAATTGAGATGAAAAATCGTCCAAGTAATCCAATCCATCCCAAACTGCTTGATGCCATGCATTATTTTTCAATTATAAGTTTTTACTAAATGAGCACCAATGATCAGTTTAGAATGATCATTTTACCTGGCCGATCAACTTGACATGTACGCACTAAATCGTGTGTAACTTTCGATTTAGAGCTCAGAAACACAAGAATCCAATGCCCACGTTAAGCTAGCTCAATTTTCTATATTTTGACAAAATTTGAGACATAAATAGAGACGAGAAAGCGTCCATGTAATCCAATCTATCCAAACTCCTTGATGCCATGCATTATTATTCATTTATAAGCCTTTTTTAATGAGCACCAATGATCATTTTAGAATAATCATATTAAATTGCTGATCAACTTGACATGTCCGCACTAAATCGTCCGTAACTTCTGATTTAAAGATCAGAATGATAAGAATCCAATGCCTATGTTCGCTAGCTCAATTTTCTATATTGTGACAAAATTTGAAACTGAAATAGATACGACAAAGCATCGAAGTAATCCAATCCATCCCAAACTACGGGATGCCATGTATTATTTTTCATTTATAAGCTTTTACTAAATAAGCACAAATGATCAGTTTAGAATAATCATTTTAACTGGCCGATCAACTTCACATATCCGCACTAAATCGTATATAACTTTTGATTTAGAGCTCAGAATGGCATGAATCATGCCCTCGTTAAGCTAGCTCAATTTTCTATATTTTGACAAAATTTGAGACAGAAATAGAGACGACAAAGCCTCCAGGTAATCCAATTTATCCAAACTCCTTGATGCCATTCAAAATGCTTCATTTACAAGCCTTTAATTAATGAGAACCAATGATCAGTTTAGAATGATCACTTTAAGTGACTGATCAACTTGACATATATGCACTAAATCCTCCGTAACTTTTGATTTAGAGCTAATAATGACACAAATACAATGCACACGTTAAGCTAGCTCAATTTTCTATATTTGACCAAATTTGAGACAAAAATAGAGACAACAAAGCGTCCAAGTAATCCAATATATCTAAACTCCTTGATGTCATGTATTATGCTTCATTTATAAGCTTATACTTAATGAGCACCAATGATCATTTTATAATAATCATATTAACTGGCCGATCAACTTGACATTTTTTCAATAAATCGTACGTAAATTTTGATTTTGAGCTCAGAATGACACGAGTCTAGTGCCCAAGTTAAGCTAGATAAATTTTCTAAAATTTGACAAAAAATGAGACGGAAGTAGAGACACAGAGCATCCAAATAATCCAATATATCCCAAACTACGTGATGTCATGCATTATGCTTCATTTATAAGTTGTTACTCAATGAGCACCAATGATCAGTTTAGAATAATCATATTAACTGGCCGATCAACTTGACATGTCTGCACTAAATCGTCTATAACTTTTGATTTATAGCTCAGAATGGCACGAATCCAATGCCCACGTTAAACTACCTCAATTTTCTATATTTTGACAAAATTTGAGACAGAAATAGAGACAAAAAGCCTCCAAGTAATCCAATCTATCAAAGCTCCTTGATGCCATGCATTATGCTTCTTTTATAAGCCTTTACTTAATGAACACCAATGATCAGTTTAGAATGATCACTTTAACTGGATGATCAACTTGACATATATGCACTTAATCCTGCGTAACTTTTGAATCAATGCTTAGAATAACACGAATCTAATGCCCATGTTAAGCTAGCTTAATTTTCTATATTGTTACAAAATTTGAGATTGAAATAGATACCACAAGCATACAAGTAATCCAATCCATACCAAACTGTGTGATGCCATGCATTATTTTTCATTATTAAGCTTTTACTCAATTAGCACCAATCACTACAAGTAAACGATTACATTTCTAAAAGTGTTTCCGACGGTGTTTCCGACGGTGTTTCCGACGGAAATCAAATCGTCGGAATATTCCAACGCTTAAGCGACGGTTTTCTGATGGTTTACCAAGCGAAAACATATCATCGGTGTTATGTTGGTAAATCCCAATGTTTGCACCACCATCGAGAAATCGAAGGTAAAACTTGACGGACATCTCCAAACCATCGGTTTCCGATGACAACGTTGGTGTCGGGATATCCTCTCCAAACCATCGGAAATTGCTGACAAAATATAAACCATCGGTTTATTCCGACTACTTCCCGACAGAATGTAGTTTTTACTATCCATTTGGAATCCATCGGGAATATATTGGTTGGCTGATTCTATTTAATTATTTTTTTACATAAATAAATCTAAACATCATCGGGAACCCGTCGGCAGTTCTGATGACTTTCCGACGAATTCCTGTTTTTATGGTAATTGTTAATTTCGCCAATCTGTAAACGTCGAGGGTCGTCGGTTGGTCGTCAGAAATATCCGAAAGTGGTCGGCAACCATCGGAAATGGAAATATTCTTAAGAATAATCTGTTAAAAATTTGTGATTATCTATTAAAAATTCGTAATAATCTATTAAAAATTCATAATTATCTGCTAAAAATTCGTGATAATCTTCTAATTTTCAATATAAATACGCTCTGCTCCTTCACAATTTCACCAGAACAGAAAATCTTAACAAAATGTCTTCTTGAGGTTTTTATTATTATTTTCGATCTTGGATGGATAAACCTCGGTATGATTCAACAACTGGGGAATTGTCGGATGAATTTGCGCAAGGTGCTGAAGAGTTAATGACATTTGCATCAAACAATAGCATGACATCGGAATACGGTAAAATGTATTGTCCGTATATTAAATGTCAAAATCATAGATTAATCTCTATTAGAGAAGTACGTAATCATTTGTATAGGACTGAATTTATGCCGGGTTACAAAATTTTGTATTTACATGGAGAAACTGATGCAATGATGCAATATTATGGTAGTACTTCAAAAAAGTTAGATAGTACTAATGTTAGGGTAGAGGAACCGACATCAGAAGTTGATATAAACAGAGATACTGTTCATATGGTGAATGATGTGTTTAGTGAACAAAAAGCATCTTACATTGAAGATAGGAGTAGAAGAGAGGAACCTAATTTGGAAACCCGAAAATTTTTTGATATGTTAGATGCATCCAAGCAGCCTTTGTATAAAGGATGTAGAGATGGAATATCGCCTTTATTTACTGCAAGCAGGTTGATGACGATAAAGATGGATTTTAACTTGGCTAAAAATTGTGTGAATGCAATAGATGATTTTGTTAGAGATATATTACCTGAACACCTGCTTCATATTACGAGGTTCAAAAACTAGTAGCTGGCCTTGGATTGCCGTCTCAGATGATCAATGTATGTATTGACAACTAAATTTCCTGTAACTTTTTATTTAGAGCTCAGAATGACACGAATCCAATGCCTATGTTAAGCTAGCTCAATTTTCAATATTTTGACAAAATTTGAGACGCAAAATGAGACAACAAAGCGTCCAAGTAGTCCAATCTATCCAAACTCCTTGATGACATGTATTATGCTTCATTTATAAGCCTTTACTTAATGATCACCAATGATCAGTTTCGAATTATCACATTAACTGGTCGTTCAACTTGACATGTCCGCACTAAATCATCTGTAACTTTTGATTTAAATCTCATAACGACATGAATCCAATGCCCACGTTAAACTAGCTCAATTTTCTATACTGTTACAAAATTGGAGACAGAAAATAGATACAACAAAGCATACAAGTAATCCAATCCATCACAAACTGCATGATGCCATGCATTATTTTTCATTATTAAGTTTTTTACTCAATGACCACCAATGATCAATTTAGAATGATCATTTTAACTGGCCGATCAACTTATCATGTCTCCACAAAATTGTACATAGCTTTTGATTTATAGCTGAGAATGACACGAATCCAATGCCCACATTAAGCTAGTTCAATTTTCTAAATTGTGACAAAATTTGAGACCGAACTAGAAATGACAAAATGTCCAAGTAATTCAATCTATCCAAACTGTGTGATGCCATGCATTTTGCTTCATTTATAAGCCTTTACTCAATGAGCACCAATGATCATTTTAGAATAATCATATTAACAGGGCGATCAACTTGAAATTTCCGCACTAAATCTTCCATAACTTTTGATTTTGAGCTCAGAATGACACGAATCCAATAGCCACGTTAAGCTAGCTAAATTTTCTATATTTTAACAAAATTTGAGACAGAAATAGAGACGACAAAGCGTCCAAGAAATCCAATCTATCCAAACTGCTTGATGCCATGTATTATGCTTCATTTATAAGCCTTTACATAATGAGCACCAATGATCAATTTAGAATGATCACTTTAACTGGCCGATCAACTTGACATGCCCACACTAAATCATCCGTGACTTTTGATTTGTAGCTCACAATGACACGAGTCCAATGCCCACATTAAGCTAGTTCAATTTTATATATTGTGACAAAATTTGAGACATAACTAGATACGTTAAAGCGTTCAACTAATCCAATCTATCCCAAACTATGTGATGCCATGTCTTATGCTTCGTTTATAAGTTTTTTACTCAATGAGCACCAATGATCAATTTAGAATGATTACTTTAACTGCCCGATCAACTTGACATGTCCTCACTAAATCATGCGTAACTTTTGAATTAGAGCCCAAAAACACACGAATCCAATGCCCACGTTAAACTATCTCAATTTTTATATTTTGACAAAATTTGAGATAGATATAGAGACAAAAAGCGTTAAAGTAATCCAACCTATCCAAAACGGCATGATGCCATGCTTTATGCTTCATTTACAAACCTTTACTTAATGAGCACCAATGATCAATTTAGAATGATCACTTTAACTGACCGATTAACTTGACATGTCTGCACTAAATCTGGTGTAACATTCGAGTTACAACTTAGAAACACACGAATCCAATGCCCACGTAAAGCTAGCTAAATTTTCGATATTGTAAAGAAATTTGTGACAGAAATAGGTACGACAAAGCGTCCAAGTAATCAAATCTATCCAAAGCTGTGTGATGCCATGCATTATGCCTCATTTATAAGCCTTTACTCAATGAGCACCAATGATCAGTTTAGAATGATCACTTTAGCTGGCCGATCAACTTGACATGCCCGCACTAAATCGTCCGTAACTTTTGATTAAGAGCTCAGATTGACACGAATCCAACGCCCACATTAAGCTAGCTCAATTTTTTATATTTTCACTTAATTTGAGATAGAAATAGATATGACAAAGCACCCAAGTAATCCAATCTATCCAAACTGCTTGATGACATGTATTATGCTTCATTTATAAGCCTTTACAAAATGAGCACCAATGATCAATTTAGAATGATCACTTTAACTGGCCGATCAACTTGACATGTGCGCACGAAATCATCCGCAATTTTCGATTTATAGCTCACAGTGACACAAATCAAATGCCCACATTAAGCTAGTTCAATTTTAAATATTGTGACAAAATTTGAGACATAACTAGATACGATAAAGCGTCCAACTAATCCAATATATCCCAATCTGTGTGATGTCATATCTTATGCTTCATTTAAAAGTTTTTACTCAATGAGCACCAATGATCAGTTTGGAATGATTACTTTAACTGGCCGATCAACTTGACATGTCCGCACTAAATCATCCGTAACTTTTGAATTTGAGCTCAAAAACACACGAATCCAATGCCCACGTTAAGCTAACTCAATTTTCTATATTTTGACAAAATTTGAGACAAATATAGAGACACAAAACGTCAAAGTAATCCAACCTATCCAAAACTGCGTGATGTCATGCTTTATGCTTCATTTACAAACCTTTACTTAATAAGCACGAATGATCAATTTATAATGATCACTTTAACTGGCAGATTAACTTGATATGTCTGCAATAAATTGGGTGTAACATTTGAGTTACAGTTCAGAAACACACGAATCTAATGCCCACGTAAAGCTAGCTCAATTTTCGATATTGTAAAGAAATTTGTGACAAAAATAGATACGACAAAGTGTCCAAGTAATCAAATCTATCCAAAACTGTGTGATGCCATGCATTATGCCTCATTTATAAGCCTTTATTCAATGAGCACAAATGATCAGTTTACAATGATCACTTTAGCTGGCCGATCAACTTGACATGTCCGCACTAAATCGTCCGTAACTTTTGATTAAGAGCTCAGAATGACACGAATCAACCGCCCACTTTAACCTACCTTAATTTTCTATATTTTCACTTAATTTGAGATAGAAATAGATACGACAAAGCGCCCAAATAATCAAATCTATCCAAAACTGTGTGATGCCATGCATTATGCCTCATTTATAAGCCTTGACTCAATGAGCACCCATGATTAATTTAGAATGATCACTTTAACTGTCCGATCAACTTGACATGTCCGCACTAAATCATCCGTAACTTTTGATTTATAGCTAACAATGACACGAATCCAATGCCCATATTAAGCTAGTTAAATTTTATATATTGTGCAAATTTTGAGACATAACTAGAAACGATAAAGCATCCAACAAATCCAATCTATCCCAAACTGCGTGATACCATGCCTTATGCTTCATTTATAAGTTTTTACTAAATGAGCATCAATGATCAGTATAGAATGATTACTTTAACCAGCCGATCAACTTGAAATGTCCGCACTAAATCATCCATAACTTTTGATTTAGAGATAAAAAAACACACGAATCCGATGCCCACGTAAGCTATCTCAATTTTCTATATTTTGACAAAATTTGAGACAGATATAGAGACAGAAAGCGTCCTAGTAATCCAACCTATCCCAAACTGTGTGATGCCATGCTTTATGCTTCATTTAGAAGCCTTTACTTAATGAGCACCAATGATCAATTTAAAATGATCACTTTAACTGGCCGACCAACTTGACATGTCCGCACTAAACCGGGTGTAACATTCGAGTTACAGCTCCAAAACACACGAATCCAATGCCCACAGAAAGGTAGCTTAATTTTTTATATTGTAATAAAATTTGAGACAAAAATAGATACGACAAAGCGTCCAAGTAATACAATCTATCCAAAACTGTGTGATGCCATGCATTATGCCTCATTTATAAGCCTTTACTCAATGAGCACCAATGATCAGTTTAGAATGATCACTTTAGCTGGCCGATCAACTTTACATGTCTGCAAGAAATCGTCCGTAACTTTTGATTAAGAGCTCAGAATGACATGAATCCAACACAACATTAACCTAGCTCAATGTTCTATATTTTTACTTAATTTGAGATAGAAATAGATACGACATATTGTCCAAGTAATCCAATCTATCCAAACTGCTTGATGCCATGCATTATGCTTCATTTATAAGCCTTTACTTAATGAACACCAATGATCAGTTTAGAATGATCACTTTAACTGGCCGATCAACTTGACATGTCTGCACTAAATCGTCTGTAACTTTTGATTTGGAGCTCAGAATGACACAAATCCAATGCCCACATTAAGCTAGCTCGGTTTTTTATATTGTGATAAAATTTGAGACAGAACTAGATGTGACAAAGCGTCCAAGTAATTCAATCTATTCAAACTGTGTGATGCCATGCATTTTGTTTCATTTATAAGCATTTACTCAATGAGCACCAATGATTAGTTTAGAATAATCATATTAACCGGCCGATCAACTTGCAATGACCGCACTAAATCATTCATAACTTTCGATTTTTATGTAAGAATGACACCAATCCAATGTCCACGTAAGGTAGCTCAATTTTCTATATTTTGACAAAATTTGAGACTAAAATTGAGACGACAAAGGGCCAAGTAATCCTGTGAAGAATTGAATCTGGAAACTCAAAGAGAAGTATGAGAAAATGAGAAATGTCTTAGACTTATGGACAAGAATCTCCTAAGAGTTCTATCATCCATTGAGTCTTTACAGCCCTTTTATAGAGGATTTACAATGTGAACACAAAGGAAAACGAATTCAAACTTGTGGATGAGCTTGAATAGAGGAGGAGCTTGTCAACAACCAATGAGAAGAGAGGGGAAGACCTACAAACTGTCTTATGAACGTTTGGTGTGCTTACCAAGGTTGTGTGCAGCAGGCATGACTGTTTGGTGTGGTTACCAAGACTGTGTGCAGCATGGACATGTCCTTTTCACCTTGATTCTTCTCCCAAGGCTCTATTTAACCATTTTAACCATGTGGTTAATAATAACTCCCTCCTTTTTCTTTTCCCTTGTTATTCAAACTAAATTTTCGTGCTCACACTTGCCTTGTAGGTCAAGATAGGTCTTATTTGATTTTCCTATGTAAATACTCCCCCTCAAGCTAAAGACTTTGGAATCACCCTAAAGTCTTAAGCTTGGGAACCCAAGGCAACACCTTATTAAAAACCTTATTAAGGAAAACCACTTGGGACAAAACCTTAATAAAGGAAAAAGAGTGTGTTGCTCTTGGATTAGGGAATCTTTGATCATGGATGTGATAAATCAACAAGCCCAAGTTTGCTAAAGATGTTCTTACAAACTTTTAGACTTGCTGCCTTTGTGAAGATGTCAGCTAGTTGGTCTTCACTCCTTGTATAACATGGCAGAATGGTTCCATCTTGAACTTTCTCCCTAACCTTATGGCAATCGATCTCTATGTGCTTGGTCCTCTCGTGAAACACTGAGTTTGAAGCTATGTGAATGGCTGCCTGATTATCACAATTGAAGGTGATTGGCCCTGGTTGTTCAATACCGAAGTTTTTCAAGGGCGCTTTGATCCAAGTTACTTCACTTGTCAGCTTCCTCATAGCCCTATATTCTGCTTCAGCACTAGAACATGATACCACCTTCTGCTTCTTAGTCTTCCAAGTGACTAAGTTCCCACCAATGAAGGTGCAATACCCAGTGGTTGATTTCCTATCCACCCTATCACCAGCCCAATCTGCATCACAATACCCGACAATCTCAGTGTTCTCATTCTTGCCCATCCATATGCCTTGACCAGGAGATCCTTTGATGTATCTAAGGATCCTTTCTACCATGCTCCAATGATATACAGTAGGTTTTTGCATATGTTGATTCACTTGATTCACAGCAAAACACAAGTCTGGTCGTGTGAGGGTGAGGTAGATCAGCTTCCCAACTAGTCTTCTATACTGAGAAACATCCTTAAATAACTCATCAGCTTTCTTCCCCTTTCCGTTGACCTTGTAGCCATCTTCAAGAGGAGTTTTGGCCGGTTTAGCCCCAAGCTTTCCCGTTTCTGTCAACAAATCAAGAGCATACTTTCTTTGGGATAGAAAGAGCCCTTCCTGAGACCGACACACTTCAATACCCAAGAAGTACCTCAACTCTCCAAGATTCTTGATTTCAAATGATCTGTTTAAGAACGCCTTTGTGGACTGAATTCCTTCCTTATCATCTCCTGTGATGATAAGGTCATCCACATAAACCAAGACCGCCATGATTCCTTTGGGGTTTTGACGAGTGAACAAAGTATGATCTGAATGGGACTTTCTGAACCCATTGTCAGTAAGTGTGGAGCTTAATTTGTGATACCAGGCCCTTGGTGACTGCTTCAACCCATATATTGCCTTCCTGAGTCTTAGAACCTGTCCCTCTTTGCAAAGATCTTCAAGGCCTGGTGGTGGAGTCATATACACTTCCTCTTCAAGTTCTCCTTGTAGGAATGTGTTCTTGACATCCATTTGCCATAAGTCCCAAGTCAGATTCGTAGCTAGTGAAAGAACAACCCTTACGGTGGGTAGCTTAGCCACCGGTGCAAATGTATCAGTATAGTCCTCTCTATATGTCTGAGTAAAACCTCTTGCAACTAGACGTGCCTTGTACCTTTCTGTGTCCCCATTGCTCTTGTACTTGATGGTGAACACCCACTTGGAACTTACAGCCTTCTTGCCTTTGGGAAGTTCTTGTATATCCCATGTATGATTCCTTTCCATAGCTCCCTTCTCATCTCTTACTGCATCTAACCATTCTTTCTTGCTCTTAACTTCTTCATAAGTCCTTGGAATCTGACTTTGTTCAATCTTTCCAAGGAATGCTTGATGACTAGATGGAAAGAGGTCAAGGGAACAAACATCTTGAATGGGATGAGCCACAGCCTGGTTGTTGTAGAAGACACTAGTGTTTACCCAATTTGATGGGGTTTTCCTAAGTCTAGTACTCCTCCTTAGTTGCTGAACAGGTGGTTCAGCCTCCTCTACAACCGTTTCCTCCTCCATTTGGTGAATAGGTTCCTCTATACCCACTTCCAAGTCCTCTTGTTCTTCATTTTTGGCCATAGCTTCTTCTTGGATTGGAGTTGGTTCTTGAGTTACCGCTCCTTGTTCATTCCCTTGGGTATCTTGTGAACTACTTGGGGTTCTTGCTTCTTCTTGTCTTGAATCCTTTGGCACATCATTTCCCAAATGATTCAAGAGAAAGCTCAAACTTGTAGCCAAATCAGAAGGAGACCTTGAGAGATCCTTCAATCCTTCCCAATCATTCTGATCATAATAGCTTTGTTCTTCTATGAACTTGACATCTCTAGACACATATGTCCTGTTGTTGCTCGGATCATAACACTTATAACCCTTTTGTGTTGTCGAATATCCAAGGAACACACACTTGATGCTCTTTGCCTCCAACTTGTTTCTTAGATCACCTGGAACATACACAAAGCACACACACCCAAATACACGTAAATGATCAATGGAGGGTTTAGTTTTATTGAGTACCTCAAATGGGGATATGTCTTGTAAGACTTTGGTTGGAATCCGATTGATGAGGTAGCAAGCAACCAAGACTGCATCTCCCCAAAAACTTTTAGGAACATTAGTATGAAACATCATGGATCTTGCTACTTCCATTAAGTGTCAGTTCTTCCTTTCAGCAACTCCATTTTGTTGTGGTGTGTGTGGGCAGCTAGTTTGATGTAGTATTCCATGTTTGTTTAAGTGAGCTTTGAATCTTTGACTTGTGTATTCCCCTCCATTATCTGATCTTAGCACTTTGATCTTGGCATTGAATTGATTAGTAACATAATTATGAAAGTTTATAAATGCCTCATAAACCCTATCTTTAGATGGAAGTAATGTAACCCATGTATATTTCGATTTTTCATCTATAAAGGTCACAAAGTATTTATTCCTATCTCTAGACATGCAAGGTGAGGTCCAAACATTGGAATGTACTAAATCAAAGCAATGGTCATAAATTGTAGACGATTTAGGGAAAACAACACGACAATGTTTGCCAAGGATACAAGCCTCACAATCTGTGTGATCATAAGCAACATTAGGCATTATTAAGTCTAAAGCACGAGCATGAGGATGTCCTAATCTAGCATGCCATAAGACATCTTTATTAGCAAAAACACAGGATTTGAAAGCTAAAGAATCCGAATTGCTTGGAGGAATGTCCTCAAGAACATAGAGCTCATCTTGAGTCCCACCACTTCCAAGTATCTTACCACTCTTAATATCTTGAAAGTAAACATTGTTAGGCCCAAAAGTAACATTGCAATTCAGGTCTTTAGTAGCCCTTTTAACCGAAACTAGATTAGACTTAAACTTAGGTACAAAGAAAGCATTAGTTTCTTTGTCAAATAGTCTTAATTTTCCAGTTCCTTCAATTGGAATACCTTACCATCAGCTATAGTTACTTGTCCTAGACATGGTTCAATGTTCTTTAACAACCTAGCATTGCTAATCATATGGTGAGAAGCACCCGAATCCACTACCAACTTATGATCTGGTTTATCAAACAATTTATGGGAGTAGAGTGTGATACCGGAGAGTTTTGAGGCATAGGCCTTGATGAGATCCTCCAAGTCACTCTTCTTAACATACTCCATGGATAAATTCTTAGCTAGCTCCCCTCCTTGGTTGGATAAACTTGCCGGTTCCGTCACAACCTTTTGAGAGATGTTAGCCTTTGAATCCTTGAACCAGTTTGGCTTGAGGTGAGGATGAAGTATCCAGCACTTGTCCTTGATGTGGCCATTCCTCTTACAATGCTCACACATCACACTCTTCCTATCCTCTTGCTTAAACACGCTTTTGTTGGCCATGACTAGTTCTCCTTTACCACCAAACAAACTAATGTTGCCTTGCTCCTTTTGAATCCGTGAGCACACCTCTTCGAAATCAGGGAGTTTTGGCTCTCTCAGGATGGACTTAATCACATCCTTAAAGGCTGGATTTAGGTTGAGAAGGAGCCCAAATATCTTGTCTTGTTCCTTCCTTTCATTAAGCACCTTTGGATCCATAGAACTTGGTCTCAACATGTCAAGCTCGGACCATGTTGACTGGAACTTGCCTAGGAATTTTGTGAACTCCATATCCTCTTGGTGTAGATCATTGAGAGTCTTCTTAACCTTATACACACGGCTGAGGTTTGAAACATCCCAATACACCCTCTTGAGAGTCTCCCAAAGAGACTTGGAGGTTTCACAATGTGAATAAGCTTCAAGAATGAATGGGTCCAATGAATTTTGGAGGAATCCAAGGACTGATTGACCTTCTTGGAACCACCTAGCTTCTTCTTTTCTTGTTGCCTCATCCTTCTTCTCCTTTGGATCATCTATAGATGGAGTATTATCCTCCAAGATGTGATGCCAAAGTCCTTTGCCACAAATGGCTGTCTTGATGGTTCTTGACCATAATGTGTAATTCAAGCCTTTGAGAACTATTGGTATCACCGTAGGTTTCAGGCTGGAACTGATTTGAACTGTATCCTCCATTGCTAGGCTTTAAAGAGCTCAAAGGAAGCAGCTTTTATGGTTGAATAAACCTGTGAGTTTTTAGTTTAAAGGCTGAGAGATTTTTGACAGAATTTTAGATTAGAAACTGAGAGATTTGAGTAGAAAAGATGAGAGAATGATCTTATGCTCTGATACCATGAAAGAATATTGAGATTAGAGAGGAGAAATGTGAATAATTGAATCTGGAAACTCAAAGAAAAGTATGAGAAAATGAGAAATGTCTTAGACTTATGGAGAAGAATCTCCTAAGAGTTCTATCATACATTGATTCTTTACAGCCCTTTTATAGAGGATTTACAATGTGAACACAAAAGAAAACGAATTCAAACTTGTGGATGAGCTTGAATAGAGGAGGAGCTTGTCAACAACCAATGAGAAGAGAGGGGAAGACCTGCAAACTGTCTTATGAACGTTTGGTGTGCTTAACAAGGACCAATGGTCAGTTTAGAATGACTACTTTAACTGACCGATCAACTTGACATGTACTCACTAAATCATCTGTAACTTTTGTTTTATAGCTCAGAATGACACGAATCCAAAACCCACATTAAGCTAGTTCAATTTTCTATATTATGAAAAAAAAATGAGACAGAACTAAATACGACAAATTGTCCAAGTAATCCAATCTATCCCAAACTGCGTGATGCAATGCATTATGTTTCATTTATTAGCCTTTCCTCAATAAGCACCAATGATTAGTTTAGAATGATCATTTTTATTGGCTGATCAACTTGACATGTCTGCACTAAATCGTCCGTAACTTTTGTTTTGTAGCTCCGAATGACACGAATCGAATACCCACATTAAGCTAGTTCAATTTTCTATATTGTGACAAAATTTGAGACAGAACTAAATACGACGAAGCGTCCAAATAATCCAATCTATCCCAAACTGAATGATGCCATGCATTATGCTTCATTTATTAGCCTTTCCTCAATGAGCACCAATGATCAATTTAAAATGATCACTTTAATTGGTCGATCAATTTGACATGTCCACCCTTTAATCGTCCGTAACTTTTGATTTAGAGCTCATAATGACACGAATTTAATGTCCACGTTAACCTAGCTCAATTTTCTATAATTTGACAAAATTTGGGACAGAAAAGGAGACGATAAAACGTTCAAGTAATCCAATCCATTCCAAACAGTGTTATACCATGCATTATTGTTCATTGATAATGGTTTACTCAATGAGAACCAATGATCAGTTTAAAATGATCATTTTAACTGGCCGATCAACTTGACATGTCCACACTAAATCACCCGTAACTTTTGATTTAGAGCTCAGAATGACACGAACCCAATGTCCACGTTAAGCTGGCTCAATTTTCTATATTGTTACAAAATTTAAGACAAAAATAGATACGACAAAGCATCAAAGTAATCCAATCCATCCCAAACTGCGTGATGCCATGCATTATTCTTTAGTTATAAGCTTTTACTCAATGAGCACTAATGACATGTTTAGAATGATCATTTTAATTGGCCGATCAACTTGATATGTCCACACTAAATCGTCCGTAACTTTTGATTTAGTGCTCAGAATGACACCAATCCAATGCCCACATTAAGCTAACTCAATTTTCTATATTGTAACAAAATTTGAGAGAGAAATAAATACGACAATGCGTCCAAGTAATCCAATCCATCCCAAACTGCGTGATGCCATGCATTCTTCTTCATTTATAAGATTTTACTCAATGAGCACCAATGATGAGTTTAGAATGATCAGTTTAACTAGCTGATCAATTTGACATGTCTACATTAAATCGTCCGTAACTTTTTTTTATAGCTCAAAATGACACGGATGCAATACCCACATTAATCTAGTTCAATTTTCTATATTGTGAAAAAATTTGAGACTAAACTAAATACGACAAAGCATCCAAGTAATTCAATCAATCCAAATCTGCGTGATGCCATGCATTATGCTTCATTTATTAGCCTTTCCTCAATGAGCACAAATGATCAGTTTAAAATGATCACTTTAATTGGCGATTAACTTGACATGTCCACACTAAATCGTCCGTAACTTTGATTTAGAGCTCAGAATGACACGAATCCAATGTCCACGTTAAGGTAGCTCAATTTGCTATAATTTGACAAATTTTTGGGACAGAAAAAGAGATGACAAAGCATCCAAGGAATCCAATCTATCCCAAACTACGTGATGCCATGCATTATGCTTCATTTATTAGCCTTTCCTCATTGAGCACCAATGATCGGTTTAGAATCATCCCTTTAAGTGGCCGATCAACGTGACATGTCTACACTAAATCGTGCATAACAATTGATTTAGAGCTCAGAATGACACGAATCCTATATCCACGTTAAGCTAGCTCAATTTTTTATATTTTAACAAAATTTGGGACATAAAAAGATGACAAAGCATCCAAGTAATCCAATCTATCCCAAAGTGTATGATGCCATGCTTTATGCTTCATTTATAAGCATTTACTTAATGAGCACCAATGATCAGTTTAGAATGATCACTTTAACTAGCCGATCAACTTGATATGTTTGCACTAAATCGTCTGTAACTTTTGATTTAGAGCTCAGAAACACACGAATCCAATGCCCATTTTAAGCTAGCTAAATTTTCTATATTTTGTAACAAAATTTGAGAGAGAAAGAGATACGGCAAAGCGTCCAAGTAATCTAATCCATCCCAAACTGCGTGATACCATGCATTATTATTGATTTATAAGTTTTTACTCAATAATCACCAATGATGAGTTTAGAATGATCATTTTGACTGGCCGGTCAACTTGTCATGTCTGCACTAAATCGTCCATAACTTTTGATTTATAGCTCAGAATGACACAAATCCAATACCCACATTAATCTAGATCAATTTTCTATATTGTAACAAAATTTGAGACTAAACTAGATACGAAAAACGTTCAAGTAATCTAATGTATCCCAAACAGCATGATGTCATGCATTATGCTTCATTTATTAGCTTTTCCTCAATAAGTACCAATGAACAGTTTAGAATTATCACACTAACTGGCCGATCAACTTGACATGTCCTCACTAAATCATCCATAACTTTTGATTTAGAGCTCCGAATGACACAAAAAAAATGTCCACGTTAAGCTGGCTTAATTTTCTATATTGTGACAAAATTTGAGAAAGAAATATATACGAAAAGCATCAAAGTAATCCAATCCATCCCAAATTTCGTGATGCCATGCATTATTCTTCATTTATAAGCTTTTACTCAATGAGCACTAATGATCAGATAAGAATGATCACTTTAACTAATCGATCACCTTGACATGTGCGCACTAAATCATCCGTAACGTTTGATTTAGAGCTCAAAATGACACGAATCCAATGCACACGTTAAGCTACCTCAAGTTTCTATATTTTATCAAAGTTTAAGACAGAAATAGATATGACAAAGCATCCAAGTAATCCAATCTATCCAAAACTGTGTGATGCCTTGTATTATGATTCATTTTTAAGTCATTACTCAATGAGCACAAGTGATGAGTTTAGAATGATCATTTTAACTGGCCGATCAACTTGACATGTCTGCACTAAATCGTTCGTAACTTTTGATTTATCGCTCATAATGACACAAATCCAATACCTACATTAAACTTGTTCAATTTTCTATATTGGGACAAAATTTGAGACATAACAAGATACGAAAAAGCGTCCAAGTGATCCAATCTATCCCAAACTGCGTGATGCCATGCATTATGCTTCATTTATTAGCCTTTCCTCATTGAGCACTAAAGATCAGTTTAGAATGATCACTTTAACTGGCTGATAAACCTGACATGTCTACACTAAATCGTCCGTAACTTTTGATTTAGACCTCAGAAACATACGAATCAAATGCCCACGTTAAGCTAGCTCAATTTTCTATATTATAACAAAATTTGAGACAGAAATAAATACGACAAAGAGTCCAAGTAATCCAATCCATCCCAAACTGCGTGATGCCATGCATTATTGTACATTTATAAGCTTTTACTTAATGAGCACCAATTATCAGTTTAGAATGATCATTTTAACTGGCCGATCAACTTGAAATGTCTCACCAAATTTTCCTGAACTTTTTATTTATAGCTCAGAATGACACGAATCCAATATCTACATTGATCTAGTTCAATTTTCTATATTGTGACAAAATTTGAGAAACAACTAGATACGACAAAGCATCCAAGTAATATAATTTATCCCGAACTACGTGATGCCATGCATTATACTTCATTTATTAGCCTTTACTCAATGAACATCAATGATGAGTCTAGAATGATCACTTTAACTGACCGATCAACTTGATATGTGCACACTAAAGCGTCCATAACTTTTAATTTAAAGCTCAGAATGACACGAATCCAATGCCTACGTTAAGTTAGCACAATTTTTCATATTTTGACAGAATTTGAGATAGAAATAGAGAAAACAAAGCGTCCAAGTATTACAATCTATCCAAACTGCTTGATGCCATGCTCTATGCTTCATTTGTAAGCATTTACTTAATGAGCACTAATGATCAGTTTAGAATGATCACTTAACTGGCCGATCATCTTTACATGTCCGCACTAAAATCGTCCATAACTTTTGATTTAGAGTAGAATGACACGAATCCAATGCCCACGTTAATCTAGCTCAATTTTCTATATTTTAACAAAATTTGACACAAAAATAGATATAACAAAGCATCCAAATAATCCAATCTATCCAAAACTGTGTGATGTCCTGCATTATGCATTACTTAAGCCTTTACTTAATGAGCACCAATAATGAGTTTAGAATGATCATTTTAATTGGCCGATCAACTTGACATGTCTCCATTAAATCGTCCGTAACTTTTGATTTATAGCTCAGAATGACATGAATCCAATACCCACATTAGGCTAGTTTAATTTTCTATATTGTGACAATTTTTGAGATAGAACAAGATACAAAAAGCGTCCAAGTAATCCAATCTATCCCAAATTGGGTGATGCTATGCATTATGCTTCATTTATTAGCCTTTCCTTATTGAGCACTAATGATCAGTTTAGAATGATCACTTTAACTGGCGATCAACTTGACATGTCCGCACTAAATCGTCAGTAACTTTTGATTTAGAGCTCAGAAACACACGAATCCAATGCCCACGTTAAGCTAAATTAATTTTCTATACTTTAACAAAATTTGAGACTAAAATAGAGACGACAAAGCTTTTAAGTAATTAGGTTTTATCCTGGGACTCTTTTTTGCACTTCTGGCCCACTTGTCCTTAGTCGATCTTCCTCTAGGAGCTTGTCGACCCATAAGCTGAACTTGTGGAAGAGTGCTCTTGATCTACTCCTTGTCATTGCTTGTGATGGCACCACTGGTGTAGAGACTTCCTCTAGATGCATGTCCTGGAGCTGGTAGCTTATCTGGTCCGAGTCTCCTTGTGTAGATGCTGAAATGCCCGTGTACTCGGCTGGATCGGCTGTACCGGGTGGACTGTGCGAGGTGCTGGCCGGAATGCCTTCTGGACCGGCCAAGTTAATCCCGGAGTCGGCAGCATCACCAATGAGACATGCGGTGTCATCCACGTCGCCACCAGTTGTGCCGGAGGTTTGTGCCTCTCCGCCGGCAATGATGATCGGTCCGGTCTTGTTGGTCGAGGGTCTGGCGGTACCGCTTGGGCTGGCAGATGTGCCAAATGGCCCGGCTGTCTCGGGCAAGCTCCCTGGTCAGCCAGTTTGGTCTCCTGGCCGGCCATACGACCTGATGTCCCCATCATCCCCTCCCTCTTCAGTAGGTTTTGACCTCAAAACTGGTTCATCTGCATGGAAAGGGGCTAAGTCAATTACGTTGAACGTGTTGGACACATTAAACTCACCTGGGAGCTCGATCCGGTAGGCGTTGTTGTTGATCCTCTCA
>CM032156.1:31572487-31609511 GCA_018901935.1 Pugionium cornutum
CTATCCTTTTTGCTTGTTTTGTTTTGTGTTCTTGCATTAGTTTCATTCGCATTCAAAAAAAATCAAAAAAAAAAAATAACCTCAAACTTCAAACCGAGTGCATCTAGCCTCCTACGTGTATCACTAGGGTTTAGAATTCACTTGTTGCATTGCATACGAGTTTTCCTTTTGTTTTATTCTTATTTCCATTAGTTTTAAGTTAATTTAAAAAAGAAAAGAAAAGAAAAGAAAGAGAAAAGGAAAAGAAAAGAGAAAGGAAAGAGGAGATATTTCGAAATTGGACAGCTAAGCATAAGCATCTAGAAGGTTTCCTTTTTCTTGGTCGAATTTCCTTTCCTTAGGAATTTTGCCTTTTGCATTTTTTCAAATCCCCTATAAAACGAAAACTCTCCTAATAATTTAGGAGTAACCTAATTGTCTTCTTTCTTTGTAGCATACATGGGAGAAGAGAATAGAGACGCAGCTGAAGCCATGATGGCCATGTTCACCACACTCCAAACCCAACTCGCATCCATAGGCGAAAGGTTGGAGAGCGTGGAGAGACCAGTGAGATTCCAGGCCATAAGGCACGTGAGAGCTGAGCAAGACCGTCCTGAGGGTCCTGAGTACCTTAGGACACGGCACGAACAGGAGGAACCCCAGCCAGATGGAGATGAGGACACGCAACCCCATAACTATCACCATAGGCCGAGAGGACCTCCACGGCAACCAGAGGCAGAAGATTATGGCTTTGAGCCATATGGTCTTCACCAGAGACCAAGAATGCCTCCTAGACGTCATGAGGATGGAGATGAACACACCTATAACCGGGTAATTCATCCTGATGTTAAACTAACTCCTCCAACTTTTGCAGGAAAAGTAGACCCCGAGGCTTACCTAGATTGGGAGAAGCGTATGGATCATATCTTTGATCACTACAACCAACCAGGACCTAGGAGAGTCTCAATGGCAGTAGCACAACTCACGGACAATGCCCTCATCTGGTGGGATCGTGAGGTATCTGACAGAAGGAGGAAAAGAATGAGGCCCGTAGACTCATGGGTCGACATGAAAGACCTCATGCGACAAAGGTATGTTCCACCTTATTTTCATAGAGATTTGCAGCGACGTTTTCGTACTCTTAAGCAGGGTACCAGATCAGTAGAGGAGTACTATGAAGAGTTCGAGAGGTTGAGGAACAGATTGGAGCTCAATGATGATGAAGAAGCATTGATGGCGCAATTCTTGGATGGACTCCAAGAAAGGATCAGCTGCAAGGTGGAAAGACAAATATACAACGACTTCAAGGACTTGTTCCACCTATCTGTGCAAGCTGGACAGCACATCAAACGTAAGGGCCAAGACATCCGCAGCAAGCCTAAGACACCTTGGGCACCAAGCAACATGCCTAAGACAGTGGACAAAGGCAAAAGCGTGGAGATCGAGTCAAGGTTCAAGAGCAAGCCTCCTGACCCCACCCGTGACCAGAGAGAGCCTGGTAAGTCTTCTAACCCTCAAAGATCACGTGACATAACTTGTTTCAAGTGCAGGGGACGTGGACACATCTCAAGGGAGTGCCCAAACAACCGAGTCATGCTGTTTACGGAGGCAGGAGAGTATGAGTCCCAAGATGAAGAGGACTATGAACCAGAAGGAGAGTATGGTGACATTGAGTACCCTGATGTGGGGAAGTGCTGGTCACTAGGCGTATCCTCAGTGCAATGGTGGATCCTTCAGAGACCATCCAAAGGGAGAACATCTTCCACAGCCGTTGCACCATCAAGGGAAAGGTATGTAACCTCATCATAGATGGTGGTTCTTGCACGAACGTTGCTAGTGCGTATATGGTTGATAAGCTAGGTCTAGAGAGGACACGGCATCCTCGACCATATAGACTGAGATGGCTTGATGACAAAGTGGAGCTCAAGATTCATGAGCAAGTCACTGTGCCATTCAGTGTGGGCAAGTACCAAGACCAGGTCGTGTGTGACGTGGTGCCCATGCAAGCTGGCCATCTTCTACTAGGAAGACCATGGCAGTTTGACAAAGAGACCAGGCATGATGGCAGGACCAATCTCTACACCTTCGTGCATGACAAGAGAAAGGTCAGCCTAGCTCCTCTCACACCTGCCCAAGTACATGAGCTACAACTACAAATGAGTAAGGAAAAGAAAATTGTCAAGTCTAATTTTCTTATTCAACCTAGTCATGTCCGGAGAGCTTTAGCCTCGAAGGATTTTATGTTACTAATGGTTTTCAAGGAAGTGTTGAGCATAGAACAGGGACAGGTAGAGCTACCTCATGAAGTAGCAACACTCCTCAACAAATTCCAGGATGTGTTTCCAGAGGAGATACCAGCAGGCTTGCCTCCTTTACCTGGCATAGAACACCAGATTGATCTGGTGCCCGGAGCAGCCCTGCCCAACCGGCCAGCCTACCGGATGAGTCCAGAGGAGTCCAAGGAGCTTGAGAAGCAAGTCAAGGAGCTCCTGGAGAAGGGATATGTTCGAGAGAGCCTCAGTCCATGTGCTGTACCAGTGCTACTAGTGCCCAAGAAGGATGAGACTTGGCGCATGTGCGTGGACTGCTGAGCAATCAACAACATCACAGTCAAGTATAGGCATCCAATACCACGACTGGATGACATGCTAGATGAGCTGAGTGGAGCCACGGTCTTCTCCAAGATAGACCTCAAAAGTGGATACCACCAGGTAAGGATGAAGGAAGGCGATGAATGGAAGACTGCCTTCAAGACAAAGCAAGGGCTCTACGTGTGGACAGTCATGCCATTTGGCTTGACTAATGCCCCAAGCACCTTCATGCGCCTTATGAACCAAGTTCTTAGGGCGTACATCAGTAAGTTCGTTGTAGTTTATTTTGATGATATACTTGTTTACAGTAAGTGCCTACGGGAAAACCTCACACATCTTGAGATGGTCCTTAAAACCCTTCGACAAGAAGAGCTTTATGCCAATCTCAAGAAGTGCACCTTTTGTACTGATAAGCTTGTCTTTTAGGTTTTGTTGTGAGTTCACAGGGCCTACAGGTTGATGAAGAGAAGATTCGAGCCATACAAGAATGGCCAACACCAGGGAACATCAGCCAAGTGAGGAGCTTCCACGGACTAGCCAGCTTCTATAGGAGATTCGTGCCCAACTTCAGCAGTATTGCCTCACCACTGACGGCAGTAGTGAAGAAGAACGTGGGATTCAGCTGGGGAGAAGCTCAGGAGAAGGCATTCAAGGCCTTGAAAGACAGCCTTACACACGCACCAGTGCTAGTCCTTCCCGACTTCAACAAAACATTTGAAGTGGAGTGTGATGCCTCTGGAATAGGCATAGGAGCAGTGCTGACCCAAGGAGGGAGACCAGTGGCATACTCCAGTGAGAAGCTAGGTGGTGCCTCACTGAACTACCCCACTTATGACAAGGAACTCTATGCCCTTGTCCGAGCCTTGGAGACTTGGCAGCATTACTTGCTGTCCAAGGAGTTTGTGATCCACACTGATCACGAGACTCTCAAACACCTCAGAGGGCAAACCAATCTCAAGAGGAGACATGCTAGGTGGATGGAGTTCATAGAGACCTTTCCGTACATCATCAAGTACAAGAAGGGCAAAGATAATGTGGTAGCCGATGCACTATCAAGGAGGTTTGCCTTGATATCAACCATGGAGGCAAAAGTCCTAGGATTCGAGCACATCAAGGATCTATACAAGGATGATCCTGACCTTGCTGAGAGCTACAAGGAGTGTAGCACAGGAAGTCATGGCAAATTCTACATCCATGAGGGATTTTTGTTCCGAGAAAGAAGGCTGTGCATACCACAAGGGTCACTAAGGGAGCTTATCATCCGAGAACCTCATGGAGGAGGACTCATGGGCCACTTTGGTGTCGACAAGACCCTAGCAGTGGTCAAGGAGCACTTCTACTGGCCACACATCAAAAGGACAGTAGAAGCACATTGTGCAAGGTGCATCACTTGCAAGAAGGCAAAGTCCCGAGTGCAACCTCACGGGTTGTATCTCCCACTGCCCATACCAACACATCCATGGGTGGACATCTCGATGGACTTTGTTCTAGGTCTGCCCAAGATCAACCACAAAGATGCAATCTTTGTAGTGGTGAACAGATTCTCCAAGATGGCACATTTCATCCCATGTGCCAATGTCAATGATGCCACGCAAACAGCTGAGCTGTTCTTCAGGGAGATAGTACGGCTTCATGGAGTGCCAAGGACCATCGTATCAGACAGAGACACCAAATTCCTCAGCCATTTCTGGAGGACCCGTTGGAGAAAGCTAGGCACGAAGCTACTCTTCTCAACCACTTGCCATCCTCAAACCGATGGCCAAACTGAAGTTGTCAACAGAACACTATCAACCCTTCTCAGAACTACACTAGGGAAGAACCTAAAGACTTGGGTGGAGTGCCTGCCATTCATTGAGTTCGCCTACAACCCAGCCGTGCACTCAGCAACCAAGAAGACCCCATTTGAAGTGGTATACGGCTTCAACCCTCTCACCCCATTGGAGCAAACACCACTGCCACCAGCTGAGATGACCAACCTCAACGGAGCATCCAAAGCAGAGTTCATAAGGAGGTTACACCAGAAGGTAGCAGAGGACTTGGAGAAGAGGACTGGACAGTACGTGACTCATGCCAACAAAGGGAGAAAGGAGGTGATCTTTCAACCAGGCGACTGGGTGTGGCTACACCTACGGCAGGAGAGGTTCCCAAACCTAAGGAGTTCCAAGCTAGCACCAAGAGGAGATGACCATTCAGAGTGCTCGAGAGGATCAACAACAACGCCTACCGGATCGAGCTTCCAGGTGAGTTTAATGTGTCCAATACGTTTAATGTCACTGACTTGGCCCCTTTCCATGCAGATGATCCCGTTTTGAGGACAAAACCTACTGAAGAGGGAGGGAATGATGAGGACATCAGGTCGTACATCCGATTGCCCGAGGCAGCAGGACCAGCTGGCGCGCCTGCGGGACCAGACAGTACCGCCGGACCCTCGACCTATAGGACCAGACCGGTCAACATCGCCGGCGGAGAGGCCCAAGCTCCCGGCACACTTGGTGGGGACGTGAATGACACCGCCGGTCCCTCTGATGACACCGCCGACTCCGGGATCAACTTGGCCGGTCCTGAAGCCATTCCGGCCAGTACCGCACACAACCCATCCGGTACAGGCCATCCAGCCGAGTACACACGCATTTCCACTTCTACACAAGAGGACTCGGACCAAATGAGCTACTAGCTCCAGGACATGCACTTAGAGGATGTCTCAACACCAGTAGTACCTCAAGGAGCAATAACAAGAAGCAGATCAAGGGTGCTCTTCCACAAATTCAGCCTATGGGTCAACAAGCTTCTAGAAGAAGATCGACTAAGGACAATGGGCCTAAAATACAAGGAAGAGTCCAGTAGCTTCTCAACAACACAAGGGACATCAGAGACTTGGGCTTTAGTGGCAAGAGAGGGCAAGGCCCAGAGACTTGTAACCCTACTCCAAGTCGAAGACTAGGAGCAAGGCGCGTGCATGCCACAAGGACGGCCACTTTCCATTTCTTGGCCATGAGGTAAGATAAGGTAAGTTTACATTCGAATATATTTGCCTCTTTCTGTTTTGCAGGGTAGGATCTAGTTGTTTACATTTTGAGTCAAAGACATTTTAGGAATAGGTCCTTTTTTTCGATTATGCACTTTTGTATCTTTTCCTTTTGTGCACTTTTGTAAACTTTCCATTTTTCTTATTTGAGTCGACCCTAGTAGGTCAAGCTGTCGAGCATATTAATAAGGCTCCTTCCAGCATTGTAGTTCGACAACCTTTTTGATAATTAATAAAGTAGAACTTTTTCCTACAAGTTTTCTCTCTAAGAATCTTGTGCGCTTAGAACCCTAGTTGAGACCAGCCCTCCTAGCTCTAAGTTTGTGATTTATCACGAGGTTCATCACCCCTCGTGTGGTTCACTTCACCCTTCCATCGAATACCAACCAGAAAACCCCTATCCAGAAGCCTAAGGTTGAGTTTCTCACCTAATCTTCTACAAACAGCCCACGCGCATACATCCTTGAATCAAGGCTTGTATCACAACCCGTGAGGTTGCACTCGGGACTTTGCCTTCTTGCAAGTGATACATCTTGGACAATGTGCTTCTACTGTCCTCTTGATTTGTGGCCAGTAGAAGTGCTCCTTGACCACTGCTAGAGTCTTGTCGACACCAAAGTGGCCCATGAGTCCTCCTCCATGAGCTTCTCGGATGATAAGCTCCCTGAATGATCCTTGTGGTATGCACAGCCTTCTCTCTCGGAACAAGAATCCCTCATGGATGTAAAACTTGCCATGACTCCCTGTGCCACACTCCTTGTAGCTCTCAGCAAAGTCAGGATCATCCTTGTATAGGTCCTTGATGTGCTCGAATCCTAGGACCTTCGCCTCCATGGTTGATATCAAGGCAAACCTCCTTGATAGTGCATCGGCTACCACATTGTCTTTGCCCTTCTTGTACTTGATGACGTACGGGAAGGTCTCTATGAACTCCATCCACCTGGCATGTCTCCTCTTGAGATTGGTTTGCCCTCTGAGGTGTTTGAGAGTCTCATGATCAGTGTGGATCAAACTCCTTGGACAGCAAGTAATGCTGCCAAGTCTCCAATGCTCGGACAAGGGCATAAAGCTCCTTGTCATAAGTGGGGTAGTTCAGTGAGGCACCACCTAGCTTCTCACTGAAGTATGCCACTGGTCTCCCTCCTTGGGTTAGCACTGCTCCTATGCCTATTCCAGAGGCATCACACTCCACTTCAAACGTCTTGTTGAAGTCGGGAAGGACTAGCACTGGTGCATGTGTAAGGCTGTCCTTCAAGGCCTGGAATGCCTTCTCCTGAGCTTCTCCCCAGCTGAATCCCACGTTCTTCTTCACTACTGCCGTCAATGGTGAGGCAATACTGCTGAAGTTGGGCACGAATCTCCTATAGAAGCTGGCCAGTCCGTGGAAGCTCCTTACTTGGCTGATGTTGCCTGGTGTTGGCCATTCTTGTATGGCTCGAATCTTCTCTTCATCAACCTGTAGGCCTGTGAACTTACAACAAAACTTAAAAAGACAAGTTTATCAGTACAAAATGTGCACTTCTTGAGATTGGCATAAAGCTCTTCTTGTCGAAGGGTTTTAAGTACCATCTCAAGATGTGTGAGGTGTTCCCGTAGGCACTTACTATAAACCAATATATCATCAAAGTAAACCACTACAAACTTATTGATGTACGCCCTAAGAACTTGGTTCATAAGGCGCATGATGGTGCTTGGGGCATTAGTCAAGCCGAATGGCATGACTGTCCACTCGTATAGCCCTTGCTTTGTCTTGAAAGCAGTCTTCCATTCATCACCTTCCTTCATCCTAACCTGGTGGTATCCATTCTTGAGGTCTATCTTGGAGAAGACCGTGGCTCCACTCAGCTCATCTAGCATGTCATCCAGCCGTGGTATTGGATGCCGGTACTTGACAGTGATGTTGTTGATTGCTCGGCAGTCCACGCACATTCGCCAAGTCCCATCCTTCTCCGGCACTAGTAGCACTGGTACGGCACATGGACTGAGGCTCTCTCAAACATAGCCTTTCTCCAGGAGCTCCTTGACTTGCTTCTCAAGCTCCTTGGACTCCTCTGGACTCATCCGGTAGGCTGGCCGGTTGGGCAGGGCTGCTCCGGGCACTAGATCGATCTGGTGTTCTATGCCACGTAAAGGAGGCAAGCCTGCTGGTATCTCCTCTGGAAACACATCCTGGAACTTGTTGAGGAGAGTTGCTACTTCAGGAGGTAGCTCTACCTGTTCTTTCTCTATATTCAACACATTTTTGAAAACCATTAGTAGCATTAGATCCTTCGTGGCTAAAGCTCTCCGGACATGACTTGGTTGAATGAGAAAATTAGATTTAATGAGCTTCTTTTCCTTACTCATTTGCTGTTGAAGCTCATGTACCTGGGCAGGTGTGAGAGGAGCTGGGCTGACCTTTCACTTGTCATGCACGAAAGTGTAGAGATTGGTTCGGCCATCATGCCTGGTCTCCTTGTCAAACTTCCATGGTCTTCCTAGTAGAAGATGGCCAGCTTGAATGGGCACCACATCGCACACGACTTGGTCTTGGTACTTGCCCACACTGAATGGCACAGTGACTTGCTCATGGATCTTGAGCTCCACTTTGTCATCGAGCCATCTCAGTCTATATGGTCGAGGATGCCTTGTCTTCTCTAGACCTAGCTTATCAACCATATATGCACTAGCAACGTTAATGCAAGAACCACCATCTATGATGAGGTTACATACTTTGCCCTTGATGGTGCAACGACCGTGGAAGATGTTCTCCCTTTGGATGGTCTGTGAAGGATCCACCATTGCACTGAGGATGCGTCTAGTGACCAGCACTTCCCCCACATCAGGGTACTCAATGTCACCATATTCCTCTTCTGGTTCATAGTCCTCTTCATCTTGGGACTCATATTCTCCAGCCTCCGTAATCAGCATGATCCGGTTGTTTGGGCACTCCCTTGAGATGTGTCCACGACCCCTACACTTGAAACAAGTGATGTCACGTGATCTTTGAGGGTTAGAAGACTTACGAGGCTCTCTCTGGTCACGGGTGGGTTCAGGAGGCTTGCTCTTGAACCTTGACTCGATCTCTATTCTCTTGCTTTTGTCTACGGGCTTGGGAATGTTGCTTGGTGCCCAAGGCGTCTTAGGCTTGCTGCGGATGTCTTGGCTCTTACATTTGATATGCTGCGCAGCCTGGACAGATAGGTGGAACAAGTCTTTGAAGTCATTGTAGATTTGCCTTTCCACTTTGCGGCTGATTCTTTCTTGGAGTCCATCCAAGAATTGTGCCATCAATGCTTTTTCATCATCATTGAGCTCCAGCCTGTTCCTTGGCTTCTCGAACTCTTCATAGTACTCCTCTACTGATCTGGTACCCTGCTTAAGAGTACGAAAACGACGTTGCAAGTCTCTATGAAAGTAAGGTGGAACAAACCTTTGTCGCATGACATCTTTCATGTCGACCAATGAGTCTATGGGCCTCATTCTTTTCCTCCTTCTGTCAGATACCTCACGATCCCACCAGATGAAGGCATTGTCCGTGAGTTGTGCTACTACCATTGAGACTCTCCTAGGCCCTGGTTGGTTGTAATGATCAAAGATATGATACATTCTTCTCTCCCAATCTAGGTAAGCCTCAGGGTCTACTTTTCCTGCAAAACTTGGAGGAGTTACCTTAACATCAGGATGAGTTACCCGGTTGTAGGCGTGTTCATCTCCATCCTCATGATGTCTAGGAGGCATCCTTGGTCTCTGGTGAAGACCATATGGCTCGAAGCCATCATCTTCTGCCTCTGGTTTCCGTGGAGGTCCTCTCGGCCTATGGTGATAGTTATGAGGTTGTGTGTCCTCATCTCCATCTGGTTGGGGCTCCTCCTGTTTGTGCCGTGTCCTAAGGTGTTCAGGACCCCTCAGGATGGTCTTGCTCAACTCTCACGTGCCTTATGGCCTGGAATCTCACAGGCCTCTCCACGCGCTCCAATCTCTCGCCTATAGATGCGAGTTGCGTTTGGAGGGTGGTGAACATGGCCATCATAGCTTCGGTTGCTTCAATATTTTCTTCTGCCATTGTGTACTACAAAGATAGAAGACAAGTTATGCTGCTCCTAAATTATTAGGAGGGTTTTCTTTTATAAGGGGATTTGAAAAAATGCAAAAAGGAAAAAATCTGAGAATTGGAAATTTCGAAAATATGAAGATTTGAACAAAAAGGAAACTTTCTTGACAACTTTTGCTAGCTGTCCAATTCGAATCCTTTTGCTATTTTTCCTATTTTCTTTTTCTTTTCTTTTTAATTTAACTTAAATTTAATGAAAATAAGATTAAAATAATGAATATAGCAATGCAAGAATGATTCTAGAACCTAGTGATGTACGTAGGACCTAGATGCACTCGGTATGAGTTTTAGATGTTATTTTTTTTTTATTTTCTTGAATGGAACTTAAACTAATGCAATAACAAGAAACAAAACAAGCTAAAGGATAGAAACAACCTGGTTTAGGAGCTTTAAGCTCTGATACCAAAATGATACAAGCCTAGATTCAAGGCTTATATGCGCGTGGGCTGTTTGGAGAAGGTTAGGTGAGAAACTCGACCTTAGACTTCTTGGATAGGGATTTTTGGGTTGGTATTCGATGGAGGGGTGAAGTGAACCACACGAGGGGGTGATGAACCTCGTGATAAATCACAAACTTAGAGCTAGGAGGGCTATTCTAAACTAGGTTCTAAGCGCACAAGATTCTTAGAGAGAAAACTTGTTGGAAGAAAGTTCTACTTTATTAATATCAAAAAGGTTGTCGAACTACAATGCTGGAAGGAGCCTTATTAATATGCTCGACAGCTTGACTTTCTAGGGTCGACTCAAATAAAGAAAAGGAAAGTTTACAAAAGTGCACAAATAGAAAAGATACAAAAGTGTATAACCGAAAAAGGACCTATTCCTAAAATGTTCTTGACTCAAAAATGTAAAGAATCTAGATCCTACCCTGCAAAATAGAAAGATGCATATATTTAAATTGAAACTTACCTTACTTACCTCACGGCCAAGAAATGGAAGGTGGCCGTCCTTGTGGCATGCACGCGCCTTGCTCCTAGTCTTCGACTTGGAGTAGGGTTAAGAATCTTTGGGCCCTGACCTCTCTTGCCACTAAAGCCCAAGTCTCTGAAGTTCCTTGCATTGTTGAGAAGCCTTTGGACTCTTCTTTGTACTTCTGGCCCATTGTCCTTAGTCGATCTTCCTCTAGGAGCTTGTCCACCCATAAGCTGAACTTGTGGAAGAGTGCTCTTGATCTACTCCTTGTCATTGCTCCTGGTGGCACTACTGGTGTGGATACTTCCTCTAGATGCATGTCCTGAAGCTGGTAGCTTATCTGGTCCGAGTTTCCTTGTGTAGAAGTTGAAATGCTCGTGCACTCGGCTGGATCGGCTGTACCGGCTGGAATGTGCGAGGTAC
Organism: Pugionium cornutum; assembly: GCA_018901935.1. Classification (NCBI taxonomy): domain Eukaryota; kingdom Viridiplantae; phylum Streptophyta; class Magnoliopsida; order Brassicales; family Brassicaceae; genus Pugionium; species Pugionium cornutum. The sequence goes on from CM032156.1 coordinate 31,583,511, forward strand.
TGGCCAGAATGCCTTCAGGACCGGCCAAGTTGATCCCGGAGTCGGCGGCATCACCAAGGGGACCAGCGGTGTTATCCACGTCGCCACCAAGTGTTCCAGAAGCTTGGGCCTCTCCGCCGGCAATGCTGGTTGGTCTGGTCCTATTGGTCGAGGGTCTGGCGGTATTGCTTGGGCCGGCATGCATGCCAGATGGCCCGGCTGTCTCGGGCAAGCTTCCTGGTCGGCCAGTCTGATCTCCTGGCTGGACGTACGACATGATGTCCTCATCAACAAGGATCTCTACAGGAGCTTATCATCTGAGAAGCTCATGGAGGAGGTCTTATGGGCCACTTCGGTGTCGACAAGACACTAGCAGTGGTCAACGAGCACTTCTACTAGCCACACATCAAGAGGTCAGTAGAAGCCTATTGTGCAAGGTGCGTCACTTGCAAAAGGGCGAAGTCCCGAGTGCACCCTCATGGGTTGTATCTCCCCGTGTCCATACCTATACATCCATGAGTGGACATTTCAATAGATTTCGTTCTAGGTCTGCCCAAGATCAACCACAAAGATGATATCTTTGTAGTGGTGGACAGATTCTCCAAGATGGCACATTTCATCCCATGTGCCAATGTCAATGATGCCACGCAAACAGCCGAGCTGTTCTTCAGATAGATAGTACGGCTTCACGGAGTGCCAAGGACCATCGTGTCAGACAGAGACACCAAGTTTCTCAGCCACTTCTGAAGGACCATCTGGAGGAAGCTAGGCACGAAGCTGCTCTTCTCTACCACCTGCCATCCTCAAACCGATGGCCAAATTGAAGTAGTCAACCGCACATTATCGACTCTTCTCAGGACCATACTAGGGAAGAATCTCAAAACTTGGGTGGAGTGTCTGCCATTCATAGAGTCCGCATACAACCGAGCCGTACACTCAGCAACCAAGAAGACACCTTTTGAAGTAGTCTATGGCTTCAACCCTCTTACACTTTTGGAGCAAACGCCACTGCCACCAGCAGAGATGACCAACCTCAATGGAGCATCCAAGGCGGAGTTCATAAAGAAGATACACCAAAAGGTAGCAGAAAACTTGGAGAAGAGGACCGGGCAGTACGTGACTCATGCCAACAAGGGAAAAAGGAGATGATTTTTCAACTAGGCGACTGGGTGTGGCTACACCTACGACAGGAGAGGTTCCCCAACCTAAAGAGCTCCAAGCTGGCCCCAAGAGGAGATGGACCATTCAGAGTGTTGGAGAGGATCAACAACAACGCCTACCGGATCGAGCTTCCAGGTGAGTTTAATGTATCTAACACATTCAACGTAACTGATTTAGCTCCTTTCCATGCAGATGAACCAGTTTTGAGGTCAAAACCTACTGAACGGGGAGGGGATGATGGGGACATCAGATCGTTTGGCCGGCCAGGAGACCAGAATGGCCGACCAGGGAGCTTACCCAAGACAGCCGGGCCATTTGGCCCGTCTGCCGGCCCAAGTGGTACCGCCGGGCCTTCGACCAGCCGGGCCGGACCGACCAACATTTCTGGCGGAGAGGCCCAAACCACCGGCCCAACTAGAGGCGACATGGATGACACCGCCGGCCTAATTGGTGACACCGCCGGCTCCGGGATCAACTTGGCCGGCTCCGATGACAACTTGGCCCGTACCTCGCACAACCCAGCCGGTACAGCCGATCCAGCCGATTGACCTACCATTTCAACATCTACACAAAGAGACTTGGACCAGATGAGCTACCAGCTTCAAGACATGCATCTAGATGAACCTTCTACACCAGTGGTGCCACCAGGAGCAATGACAAGGAGCATATCAAGGGCGCTCTTCCACAAGTTCAACTTGTGGGTCGACAAGCTCCTAGAGGATGATCAACAAAGAACATTGGGCCAAGAGTGCAAAGAAGAGTCCAAAGGCTTCTCAACAATGCAAGTGACTTCAGAGACTTGGGCTTTAGTGGCAAGAGAGGTCAGGGCCGAAAGATTCATAATTCTATTCCATGTCGAAGACTAGGAGCTAGGCCCGTGCATGCCACAAGGTCGGCCACCTTCCATTTCTTGCCGATAGGTAAGAATGGTAAGTTTTCAAATTATATACTTGCTTTTTTCTGTTTTGCAGGATAGGATTTAGAATGTTTACATTTTGAGTAAAAGACAATTTAGGTAGAAGTCCTTTTTCGGTTATTCACTTTTGTAATTTTTCCATTTGTGCACTTTTGTAAGTTTTCCATTTTTCTTTGAGTCGACCCTAGAAGGTCAAGCTGTCGAGCATATTAATAAGGCTCCTTCCAGCATTGTAGTTCGACAACCTTTTTCTGATATTAATAAAGATCAAAAAAATTTTCGACAAGTTTTTCTCTCAAGAGACTTGTGCGTTTAGAACCTAGTTGAGACCAGCTCTCCTAGCTCTAAGTTTGTAATTTATCACGAGGCTCATCACCCCTCGTGTGGTTCACTTACAGAAAACCCCCATCCAGAAGCCTAAGGTTGAGCTTCTCACCTAATCTTCTCTAAACAGCCCACACGCGTACAACTTTGATTTGAGGCTTAAACACTTCTGGATGGGGGTTTTATGGTGGGTATTGGATGGAGAGGTGAAGTGAATCACATGAGGGGTGATGAACCTCGTGATAAATAACAACTTAGATGCTAGGAGGGTTGGTCTCAACTAGGGTTCTAAGCGCAAGAGCTTTAGGAGAAAAGTCTTAAAAAGAAAGTTCTATCTTTATTAGTATCAAAAAGTTGTCAAACTACAATGCTGAAGGAGCCTTATTAATATGTTTGGCAGCTTGACCTTCTAGGGTCGACCCAAATTAGAAAAATGGAAAAATTATAAAAGTGCACAAGGAAAATTACAAAAAGGAAATAATCGAAAAAGGACAACTACCTTGACTCAAAAATGTAAAATTTCTAATTCCTATTCTGCAAAACAAAAAATGCAAGTATATAATTGAAAACTTATCATTATTACCTTTCAGCCAAGAAATGGAAGGTGGCCGACCTGTTGGCATGCATGCGCCTAGCTCCTAGTCTTTGACTTGGAGTAGGGTTACGAATTGTTGGGCCCTGACCTCTTTTGCCACGAAAGCCCAAGTTTCTGGAGTCTTTTGCAATGTTGAGAAGCCTTTGGACTCTTCCTTGTACTCTTGGCCCAAAACTACTTGTCGATGATCTTCTACGAGCTTGTCTACCCACAAACTGAACTTGTGGAAGAGTGCCCTTGTTCTGCTCCTTGTCATGGCTCATGGTGATACCACTGGTGTAGAGACTTCATCCAGGTTCATGCCTTGAAGCTGGTAGCTTAACTGATCCGAGTCTCCTTGTGTAGATTTGGAAATGGTGATGCAATCGGCTGAATCGGCTGGACTGTGCGAGGAGCTAGCTGAGATGTCATCGGAGCTGGGCAGATTGGTTTTTGAGCCGGCGGCGTCACTAGTTAGGCTGGCAGTGTTATTCACGCTGCTGCTAGTTGGGCCGGAGGTTTGGGCCTATTCGCCAGAAAAGTTGGCCGGCCCGGCCCAGCTGATCATTGGGCCGGTGGTACCGCTTGGGCTGGCAGACGCGCCAAATTGCCCGGCTGTCTCGGGCAAGCATTCTGGTCGGCCATTCTGGTCTTCTGGCCGGCCAGACGATCTGATGCCCTCATCACCGCCGGCCCAGCTGGTGATGCTGCTGGCCCACCAATCGATCTGGCCAGCTCTGATTGCAACTCGGCCAGCTCTACACACAGCCCAGCTGGCTCAAGCGATCACACGACCATTTCGACTTCTACACAAGGAGACTCGGACCAGATCAGCTACCAACTTCAGGGCATGAACCTAGATGAAGTCTCTATACCAATGGTGCCACCAGGAGCCATGACAAGGAGCAGAACAAATGCCCTCTTCCACAAATTATCTTGTGGGTAGACAAGCTCATAGAAGATCAACGACAAGGAACATTGGGCCAAGAGTGCAAGGATGAATCCAAGGGCTTCTCAACATCTCAAAGATCTCCAGAGACTTGGGCTCTTGTGGCAAAAGAGGTCAAGGCCCAACACTTCATAACCTTACTTCAAATTGAAGAGTAAGCACGTGTAACAAAGGTCGGCCACCTTCCATTTCTTGGCGAATTGTAAGTAGGTAAATATTCAATTATATATTTGCCTTTTATGTTTTGCAGGGTAGGAATTAGTAGTTTTCCATTTTATGGAGTCAAGAACATTTAAGTAGATGTCCTTTTCTGGTTATTCCCTTTTGTAATCTTTCCGTTATGCACATTTGTATCCTTTCCTTTTCTTTTTTGGTCGACCCTAGAAGGTCAAAGCTACCGAGCATATTAATAAGGCTCCTTCAACATTGTAGTTCGACAAATTTTTGAATGTTAATAAAGAGAGCATTTTTCTTACGAGTTTTTCTCATAAAAACTTTAATCGCTTAGAACCATAGTTGACACCAACCCTCCTAGCTTCTAAGTTGTGATTTATCACGAGGCTTTCCATCACTCATGTGGTTCACCTCACCCCACCACCCAATACCCACCAGAGAACCCCATTCCAAAAGCCTAAGGTCGAGCTTCTCGCATAATCTTCTCCAACCGGTCCAAGAGTGCTCTAGTCTTGATTCAAGGCTTGTATCAGTACCCAACTACTACTCGATTTGCTCTGCACTTTGAGTTGCACTCGGGATTAAAACTTAAAACCCCATCACATTCGCAAAGTCACTGCCCATCCCGAGATCGGCCATTAGGGTGTGCTTAATGCTAGGATTGAAGTAGCTAATCAATGCTTAGATCGATGATGTTCTGGTCCTGATAAGTGTAGACAGAACGTGTAGGTAGGCCTGAACATCCTTATTGCATCTTAGCCAACGAGAATTGATGTGTAAGGCGATTGGTGGACTACATTAGACTCGAACTCAATGATCACTAGTCGATAGATTGTTGTGCAAAAGACTTGTAGTCTATAGGCTGGTGAATGGGCTATTACCACGAGGGTGGATCAGTCTACTAGATAGTGTTCTAAGTATTAGGGATTTATCTAATCGAACCTGTAGAATCGTTGGTCAAAGAAAGATTGCCTCGAATCGAATGCCTTGCCCACTGTCCATATATCTTCTTTATTGAATTTCACTCATCTTTATTTTATTTGCAATTAGTATCCGCCTAGATTTAAGTGTTTCATGTATTCCTAGTGCGTTATTCTTACTTTTATGAGGTTTCATTATCCAACAACTACTCGATTTGCTATGCACTTGGAGTTGTATTAGAGATTAAAACTTATAACCCATCAAGGTTTTGGTGCCATTTCCGGGAAAGTTAGCAATAGCCATTAAAATTTTGATTCACTTAGAGAAAGAGCAAAAATTGGCCGAGAAGTGTTCTAGAGAGAATGAGATCGGCCACCGGCCAATCTTGGCAGGCCGATCTCAGTCGGAACACGTGATTGGGCATCCAGGCAATCGCACTTGCCCAGTCCCAACCCGATCGCCCACACAAGCCGATCATAGGACCTACCGGACCACGTGATCAGCCATACAACCGATCGAACCTGATGGGGACATCAGGTCGTATGGCCGGCCAAGAGACCAGACTGGCCGACCAGGAAGCTTGCCCGAGACAGCCGGGCCATTTGACACGTCTGCCGGCCCAAGCGGTACCGCCGAACCCTCGACCAACAGGACCGGACCGATCAACATTGCCGGCGGAGAGGCCCAAACGTCTGACACAACTGGTGGTGACGTGGATGACACCGCCGGTCCCATTGGTGATGCCGCCGACTCCGGGATCAACTTGGCCGGTCCAGAAGGCATTTCGGCCAGCACCTCGCACAGTCCAGCCGAGTACACGGGCATTTCCGCATCTACACAAGGAGACTCGGACCAGATAAGCTACCAGCTCCAAGACATGCATCTAGAGGAAGTCTCTACACCAGTGGTGCCACCAGGAGCAATGACAAGGAGCAGATCAAGAGCACTCTTCCACAAGTTCAGCTTATGGGTCGACAAGCTCCTAGAGAAAGATCGACTAAGGACAGTGGGCCAGAAGTGCAAAGAAGAGTCCAAAGGCTTCTCAACAATGCAAGGGACTTCAGAGACTTGGGCTTTAGTGGCAAGAGAGGTTGGGGCCCAAAGATTCATAACCCTACTCCAAGTCGAAGACTAGGACCAAGGCGCGTGCATGCCACAAAGACGGCCACCTTCCATTTCTTGGCCGTGAGGTAAGAAAGGTAAGTTTTCAATTCAAATATATGCCTCTTTCTTTTTTGCAAGGTAGGATCTAGATTGTTTACATTTTTGAGTCAAAGACATTTTAGGAATAGGTCATTTTTCGGTTATGCACTTTTGTACATTTTCCATTTGTGCACTTTTATAAACTTTCCTTTTCTTTCTTTGAGTCGACCCTAGAAGGTCAAGCTGTCGAGCATATTAATAAGGCTCCTTCCAGCATTGTAGTTCGACAACATTTTTGATAATTAATAAAGATCGAATTTTCTTTCTACAAGTTATTCTCTCAAGAGACTTGTACGCTTAGAACCTAGTTGAGACCAGCCCTCCTAGCTCTAAGTTTGTGATTTATCACGAGGTTCATCACCCCTCGTGTGGTTCACTTCACCATGAAGCATAATGCATGGCATCAAGGAGTTTGGATAGATAGGATTACTTGGACGCCATGTCATCTCTATTTCTGCCTCAAATTTTGTCAAAACATAGAAAATTGAGCTAGTTTAATGTGGGCATTGGATTCATGTCATTCGGAGCTCGAAATAGAAAGTTACAGACGACTTAATGCGGACATGTCAAGTTGATAGGCCAGTTAAAGTGATCGTTCTAAACTGATCATTGGTGCTCATTGAATAAAGGCTTATAAATAAAGTAGAAGGCATGACATCACGTAGTTTGGGATAGATTGGAATACTTGGACACTTTGTTGTATCTAGTTTTATCTAAAATTTTGTCACAATATAGAAAAATTGAACCAGCTTAATGTGGACATTGTTTTCGTGTCATTCTAAGTTATAAATCAAAAGTTATGTACGATTTAGTGCATACATGAGAAGTTGATGGGCCAGTTAAAATGAACATTTTAAACTGATGATTGGTGCTCATTTAGTAAAAGCTCTTAAATAAAAAATAATGCATGACATCACGCAGTTTGGGATGGATTGAATTACTTAGATGCTTTGTCGTATCTATTTCTGTCTCAAATTTTGTGAAATTATAAAAAATTGAGCTAGCTTAACGTGGGCATTAGATTCGTGTCATTCTGAGCTTGAAATCAAAAGTTACGCACGATTTTAATACGGAAATGTCCAGTTGATTGGCCAGTTAAAGTGATCATTCTAAACTAATCATTGGTGCTCATTGAGTAAAAGCCTATAAATGAAGCATAAGGCATGGCATCACACAGTTACGGACGATTTAGTGCGGACATGTCAAGATGATTGGCCAGTTAAAGTGATCATTCTAAACTGCTCCTTGGTGCTTATTGAGTAAATACTTATAAATCATAGCATCTGATGCGAACCTCCCAAGGAATGCACTTCTAGATGCGGTTGAGATAGGGTTTGCAACAGAATGAATCGAAATTCAATCTGTTCAAAGGTTGTGGATTGAAGGGTCACATAGTAGTTGCGGAAAGACTACTGATTTACCTAAGATAGTAGCTTAGATATTACACACTAAGGCTACTAAATGTTGACTGAAGGATATTACACACCAACAATCAGATTAAGAAGAGAATCACTCTCAAACTTAAGAAAAGAAGCTATTTTTATTTGAAAAGTTGAATGATCAAGTTTACAACTGAAAGCCCCTATTTATACTATAAGGGGACGTAAATATGAGGAGCCTACAACATTAAATTGGTTACAATTACAAGGGAAGACTTGACCAAAGACCTTGACCAAAGACCTTGACTTCATTAACTCTTATTTTGACTATGAATGTAGACACTTTTCCCCCCCTTTGATGACGCCAATTTTGAGCATTTTTAATTGAACTCCTTTTGATTTTAAACAACAAATTGGGCTGGTTGTAGTGTGATTCATTTGCCTCATTAAAAACCTTACCAAGAAAACCCAATGGGAGAAAACTTGGATAAGGTAAAAAGAGTACAAATGGATCACATACCCATTTGTATGCTGTCTTGAGCTTGTACTAAAATCAGGGTGCTTTTAGGCACTTCTCCATTCAAGCTCAAGTAAATTTGTTGTGCATTCTCCTTGTTGAGCAGGCGGCTGATTGCCTCTTTGAGTTTCTTGGCTTTGGCTCGGGTTAATGGTCCAGCTGGTAGTGCAAGAGATTCTTCATGTTCCACTGGTTCATTCCTAGCCATGAGCTTCTCCTTTTGTGTGCTTTCCATGCTCGTATCAGCATCACACAGTTTTGGATAGATTGGATTAATTGGACGATTTATCATATCTATTTCTGTCTCAAATTTTGTTACAACATAGAAAATTGAGCTTGCTTAACGTGGGCATTGGATTAGTGTGTTTCTGAGCTCTAAATCAAAAGTTACACACGATTTAGTGCGGACATGTCAAGTTGATCGGCCACTTAAAGTGATCATTGTAAACTGATCATTGGTGCTCATTAGGTCAAGGCTTATAAATGAAGCATAAAGCATGGTATCACACGGTTTGGGATAAATTGGATTACTTGGATGCTTTGTGTCTCAAAATTTGTCTCAAATTTTGTCAAAATATAGAAAATTGTACTAGCTTAACGTGGGCATTGGATTCATGTCATTCTGAGCTCTAAATCAAAAGTTATGGATGATTTAATGCGACATGTCAAGTTGATCTACCACTTAAAATGATCATTCTAAACTGATCATTGGTGCTCACTGAATAATAACTTATAAATGAAGCCTAAGGCATGACATCACGCAGTTTGAGATAGATTAGATTACTTGGACGCTTTTTCTTATCTAGCTTTTTCTCAAATTTTGTCACAATATAAAAAATTGAACTAGCTTAATGTGGGCATTGTATTCGTGTCATTCTAAGCTATAAATCAAAAGTTATGGACGATTTAGTGTGGATATGACAAGTTGATCGGTCAGTTAAAATGATTATTATAAACTAATCATTGGTGCTCATTTAGTAAAAGCTTATAAAAGAAAAATAATGCATGGCATCACGAAGTTTGTGATGGATTTGATTACTTGGACGCTTTGTTGTATCTATTTCTATCTCAAATTTTTTCATAATATAGAAAATTGAGCTAGTTTAATGTGGGCATTGGATTCGTGTCCTTCTGAGCTCTAAATCAAAAGTTAAGGATGATTTAGTGCGGATATGTCAAGTTGATTGGCCAGTTAAACTGATCATTCTAAACTGATGATTGGTGCTCATTAAGTAAAGGCTTAGAAATGAAGCATAATGCATGGTATCAATTAGTTTGGATAGTTTGGATTACTTGGATGCTTTTTCGTCTCTATTTCGGTCTCTAACTTTCTCAAAATAAAGAAAACTGAGCTAGATTAACGTGGACATTGTATTCTTGTTCTTCGGAGCCTTAAATCAAAAGTTACAGATGATTTAGCGCAGACATGACAAGTTGATCGGCGAGTTAAAGTGATCATTCTAAAATGATCATTGGTTCTCATTGAGTAAAGGCTTATAAATAAAGCATATGGCATGACATCACACAATTTGGGATAGATTGGATTACTTGGATGCTTTGTTCTATCTAGTTCACAATATAGAAAATTGAACTAGCTTAATGTGGGCATTGGATTCGTGTCATTCTAAGCTATAAATCAAAAGTTACAAACGATTTAGTGCATAAATTTTCAGTTGATCGGCCAGTTAAAGTGATCATTCTAAACTGATCATTGGTGCTCATTGAGTAAAGGCTTATAAATGAAGCATAATGCATGGCATCAAACAATTTTGGATAGATTGGATTACTTAGACGCTTTGTCATGTCTATTTTTGTCTCAAATTTTGTTACAATAACGAAAATTGAGCTAGCTTAACGTGGGCATTGGATTCGTGTTATTCTGAGCTCTAAATCAATAGTTACGGACGATTTAGTGCGGACATGTCAAATTGAGTGGCCAGTTAAAGTGATAATTTAAACTCATAATTGGTGCTGGTTAAGCTAAGGCTAATAAATGACGCATATTGCGTGGCATCAAGCGGTTTGGATAGATTGGATTACTTGGACGATTTGTCATCTTTATTTATGTTTCAAATTTTGTCACAATATAGAAAATTGAAGTAGCTTAACGTGGGCATTGGATTCGTGTCTTTTAGAGCTCTAAATCAAAAGTTACGGACGATTTTGTGCGGACATGTCAAGTTGATCGACCTGTTCAAGTTATCATTCTAAACTGATCATTGGTGCTCATTGAGTAAAGACTTATCAATGAAGCATAATGCATGACATCACACAGGTTTGGATATATTGGATAACTTGGACGCTTTATCGTACCTATTTCTGTCTCAAATTTTGTTTCAATATAGAAAATTGAGCTTTATTAACGTGGGCATTGGATTTGTGTGTTTTTGAGCTCTAAATCGAAAGTTACACACTATTTAGTGCGAACATTTCAAGTTGATCGGCCACTTAAAGTGATCATTCTAAACTGATCATTGGTGCTTATTAGGTAATGGCTTATAAATGAATCATAAAACATGGCATCACAAAGTTTGGGATAAATTGGATTAATTTGATGCTTTGTGCCTCTATATCTGTCTCGAATTTTGTCAAAATATTGAAAATTATTCTAGCTTAACTTGGGAATTGGATTCATGTCATTCTGAGCTCTAAATTAAAAGTTACGAGCTATTTAGTGCGACATGTCAAGTTAATCTGCCAGTTAAAGTGATCATTCTAAACTGATCATTGGTGCTCATTGAGTGAAGTCTTATAAATGAAGCCTAAGGCATTGCATCATGCAGTTAAGGATATATTGGATTACTTGGACGCTTTGTCTTATCTAGTTATTTCTCTAATTTTGTCACAATATAGAAAATTGAACTAGCTTAATGTGGGCATTGGATTCATGTCATTTTAAGCTATAAATCAAAAGTTATGGACGATTTAGTGCAGACATGGCAAGTTGATCGGCCAGTTAAAATAATAATTATAAATTGATCATTGGTGCCCATTTAGTAAAAGCTTATAAATGAAAAATAATTCATGGCATCACGAAGTTTGGGATGGATTGAATTACTTGGACGCTTTATTGTAACTATTTTTTATTGACATAGAAAAATCAAATAAGACCTATCTTGTCCTACAAGGCAAGTGTGAGCAATTTAATTCATGGAGGGAAACGAAACTTCAGTTTGAATAACAAGGGAAAAGGAGAAAATGAGGGAAGTTATTATTTTAAATGGTTAATATGGTGATATAGCTGCCTTGGGAGAAGAATCAGAGTGACAAGGACATGTGCATGCTGCACACAGCCTTGGTAACCACACCAAATAGTCATGACTGCTGCACACAGCCTTGGTAACCACACCAAACAGTCATGACTGCTGCACACAGCCTTGGTAACCACACCAAACGGCCATAACTCTGTTTGCAGCTCCTCCCCACTCTTCCATTGGTTGTCAACAAGCATCTCCTCTATTCAAGCTCATCCACAAGTTTAAATTCGTTTTTGTTTTGTGTTCACATTGTAAATCCTCTATAAAAAGGCTGTAAAGATATATGAATGAACTCTTAGGAGATTATTCTCCAGAAGTCTAAGACATTTCTCATCTTCTAATGCTTTTCTTTGGGTTTCTGGGTTCAATTCTTCACATTTCCCCTCTCTAATCTCAACATTCTTTCATGGTATCAGAGCATAAGATCATTCTCTTATCTTTTCTACTCAAATCTCTCAGTTTGTAATCTAAAATTCTGTCAAAAATCTCTCAGCCTTTAAACTAAAAACTCACAGTTTTATTCAACCATAAAAGCTGCCTCCTTTGAACTCTTCAAAGCCTAACAATGGAGGATACATTTCAAATCAGTTCCAGCCTGAACCCTATGGTGATACCAGTAGTTCTCAAAGGCTTGAACTACATATTATGGTCAAGAACCATCAAGACAGCCATTTGTGCCAAAGGACTTTGGAATCACATCTTGGAGGATAATACTCCATCTATAGATGATCCAAAAGAGAAGAAGGATGAGGCAACAAGAAAAGAAGAAGCTAGGTGGTTCCAAGAAGATCAATCAGTCCTTGGATTCCTCCAAAATTCATTGGACCCATCCATTCTTGAAGCTTATTCACATTGTGAAACCGCCAAGTCTCTTTGGGAGACTCTCAAGAGGGTGTATGGGGATGTTTCAAACCTCAGCCGTGTGTATGAGGTTAAGAAGGCTCTCAATGATCTACACCAAGAGGATATGGAGTTCACAAAGTTCCTAGGCAAGTTCCAATCAACATGGTCCGAGCTTGACATGTTGAGACCAAGTTCTATGGATCCAAAGGTGCTTAATGAAAGGAAGGAACAAGACAAGATATTTGGGCTCCTTCTCAACCTAAATTCTGCCTTTAAGGATGTGATTAAGTCCATCCTAAGAGAGCCAAAACTCCCTGATTTCGAAGAGGTGTGCTCAAGGATTCAAAAGGAGCAAGGCAACATTGGTTTGTTTGGTGGAAAAGGAGAACTAGTCATGGCCAACAAGAGCGTGTTTAAGCAAGAGGATAGGAAGAGTGTGATGTGTGAACATTGTAAGAGGAATGGCCACATCAAGGACAAGTGCTGGATACTTCATCCTCATCTCAAGCCAAACCGGTTCAAGAATTCCAAAGCTAACATCTCTCAAAAGGTTGTGACTGAACCAGCAAGTTCATCCAACCAAGGAGGGAAGCTAGCTATGAATGTATCCATGGAGTATGTTAAGAAGAGTGACTTGGAGGATCTCATCAAGGCCTATGCCTCAAAACTCTCCGGTATCACACTCTACTCCCATAAATTGCTTGATAAACCGGATCATAAGTTGGTAGTGGATTCGGGTGCTTCTCACCATATGATTAGCAATGCTAGGTTGTTAAAGAACATTGAACCATGTCTAGGACAAGTAACTGTAGCTGATGGTAAGAGTATTCCAATTGAAGGAACCGGAAAATTAAGAATTTCACAAAGAAAGTACTGCTTTCTTTGTACCTAAGTTTAAGTCTAATCTAGCTTCAGTCAAAAGGGCTACTAAAGACCTGAATTGCAATGTTACTTTTGGGCCTAACAATGTTTACTTTCGGGATATTAAGAGTGGTAAGATACTTGGAAGTGGTGGGACTCAAGATGAGCTATATGTTCTTGAGGACACTCCTCCAAGCAATTCAGACTCCTTAGCTTTCAAATCCTGTGTTTTTGCTAATAAAGATGTATTATGGCATGCTAGATTAGGACATCCTCATGCTCGTGCTTTAAGCTTAATATTGCCTAATGTTGCTTATGATCACTCAGTTTGTGAGTCTTGTATCCTTGGCAAACATTGTCTTGTTGTTTTCCCTAAATCGTCTACAATTTATGAGCATTGCTTTGATTTAGTACATTCTGATGTTTGGACCTCACCTTGCATGTCTAGAGATAGGAATAAATACTTTGTGACCTTTATAGGTGAGAAATCGAAATATACATGGGTTACATTACTTCCATCTAAAGATAGGGTTTATGAGGCATTTATAAACTTTCATAATTATGTTACTAATCAATTCAATGCCAAGATCAAAGTGTTAAGATCAGATAATGGAGGGGAATACACAAGTCAAAGATTCAAAGCTCACTTAAACAAACATGGAATACTACATCAAACTAGCTGTCCACACACACCACAACAAAATGGAGCTGCTGAAAGGAAGAATCGACATTTAATGGAAGTAGCAAGATCCATGATGTTTCATACCAATGTTCCTAAAAGTTTTTGGGGAGATGCAGTCTTGGTTGCTTGCTACCTCATCAATCGGATTCCAACCAAAGTCTTGCAAGACATATCCCCATTTGAGGTACTCAATAAAACTAAACCCTCCATGGATCATTTACGTGTATTTGGGTGTGTGTGCTTTGTGTATGTTCCAGGTGATCTAAGAAACAAGTTGGAGGCAAAGAGCATCAAGTGTATGTTCCTTGGATATTCGACAACACAAAAGGGTTATAAGTGCTATGATCCGAGCAACAACAGGACATATGTGTCTAGAGATGTCAAGTTCATAGAAGAACGAAGCTATTATGATCAGAAAGATTGGGAAGGATTGAAGGATCTCTCAAGGTCACCTTCTGATTTGGCTACGAGTTTGAGGTTTCTCTTGAATCATTTGGGAAATGATCTGCCAAAGTATTCAAGATACGAACTAGCAAGAACCTCAAGTAGTTCACAAGATACCCAAGAGAATAAACAAGGGGTGGTAACTCAAGAACCAACTCCAATCCAAGAAGAAGTTATGGCCCAAAACCAAGAACAAGACGACTTGGAAGTGGGTATAGAGGAACCTATTCACCAAATGGAAGAGGAAACGGTTGTAGAGGAGGCTGCACCACCTGTTCAGCAACTAAGGAGGAGTACTAGACTTAGGAAAGACCCATCCAATTGGGTAAACACTAGGGTCTTCTACAACAACCAGGCCGTGGCTCATCCCATACAAGCTGTTTGTTCCCTTGACCTCTTGCCATCTAGTCATCAAGCATTCCTTGGAAAGATTGAAAAAGTCAGATTCCAAAGACTTATGAAGAAGCTAAGAGCAAGAAAGAATGGTTAGATGCAGTAAGAGATGAGAAGGGAGCTATGGAAAGGAATCATACATGGGATATACAAGAACTTCCCAAAGGCAAGAAGGCTGTGAGTTCCAAGTGGGTGTTCACCATCAAGTATAAGAGCAATGGGGACATAGAAAGGTACAAGGCACGTCTAGTTGCAAGAGGTTTCACTAAGACATATGGAGAGGACTATACTGATACATTTGAACCGGTGGCTAAGCTACACACTGTAAGGGTTGTTCTTTCACTAGCTACGAATCTGACTTGGGACTTATGGCAAATGGATGTCAAGAACGCATTCCTACAAGGAGAACTTGAAGAGGAAGTGTATATGACTCCACCACCAGGCCTTGAAGATCTTTGCAAAGAGGGACAGGTTCTAAGACTTAGGAAGGCAATATATGGGTTGAAGCAGTCACCAAGGGCCTGGTATCACAAATTAAGCTCCACACTTACTGATAATGGGTTTAGGAAATCCCATTCAGATCATACTTTGTTCACTCGTCAAAACTCCAAAGGAATCGTGGCGGTCTTGGTTTATGTGGATGACCTTATCATCACAGGAGATGATAAGGAAGGAATTCAGTCCACAAAGGCCTTCTTAAACAGATCATTTGACATCAAGGATCTTGGAGAGTTGAAGTACTTCTTGGGTATTGAAGTGTGTCGGTCTCAGGAAGGGCTCTTTCTATCCCAAAGAAAGTATGCTCTTGATCTGTTGACAGACACGGGAAAGCTTGGGGCTAAACCGGCCAAAACTCCTCTTGAAGATGGCTACAAGGTCAATGGAAAGGGGGAGAAAGCTGATGAGTTATTTAAGGATGTTTCTCAGTATAGGAGACTAGTTGGGAAGCTGATCTACCTCACCCTCACACGACCAGACTTGTGTTTTGCTGTGAATCAAGTGAGTCAACATATGCAAAACCCTACTGTATATCATTGGAGCATGGTAGAAAGGATCCTTAGATACATCAAAGGATCTCCTGGTCAAGGCATATGGATGGGCAAGAATGGGAACACTGAGATTGTCGGGTATTGTGATGCGGATTGGGCTGGTGATAGGGTGGATAGAAAATCAACCACTGGGTATTGCACCTTCATTGGTGGGAACTTAGTCACTTGGAAGACAAAGAAGCAGAAGGTGGTATCATGTTCTAGTGCTGAAGCAGAATATAGGGCTATGAGGAAGCTGACAAATGAAGTAACTTGGCTCAAAGCGCTCTTGAAAGATTTTGGTATTGAACAACCAGGGCCAATTACCTTCCATTGTGATAATCAGGCAGCCATTCACATAGCTTCAAACTCAGTGTTTCACGAGAGGACCAAGCACATAGAGATCGATTGCCATAAGGTTAGGGAGAAAGTTCAAGATGGAACCATTCTGCCATGTTATACAAGGAGTGAAGACCAACTAGCTGACATCTTCACAAAGGCAGCAAGTCTCAAAGTTTGCAAGAACATCTTTAGCAAACTTGGGCTTGTTGATTTATCACATCCATGATCAAAGGTCCCCTAATCCAAGAGCAACACACTCTTTTTCCCTTATTAAGGTTTTGTCCCAAGTGGTTTTCCTTAATAAGGTTTTTAATGAGGTGTTGCCTTGGGTTCCCAAGCTTAAGACTTTAGGGTGATTCCAAAGTCTTTAGCTTGAGGGGGAGTATTGACATAGGAAAATCAAATAAGACCTATCTTGTCCTACAAGGCAAGTGTGAGCAATTTAACGAAACAAAACTTCAGTTTGAATAACAAGGGAAAAGGAGAAAAGGAGGGAAGTTATTATTTTAAATGGTTAATATGGTGATATAGCTGCCTTGGGAGAAGAATCAGAGTGAAAAGGCACACATGTAACCACACCAAACAGTCATGACTGCTGCACACAGCCTTGGTAACCACACCAAACAGTCATGACTGCTGCACACAGCCTTGGTAACCACACCAAACGGCCATAACTCTGTTTGCAGCTCCTCCCCTCTCTTCCCATTGGTTGTCAACAAGCTCCTCCTCTATTCAAGCTCATCCACAAGTTTAAATTCGTTTTTGTTTTGTGTTCACATTGTAAATCCTCTATAAAAAGGCTGTAATGACTCAATATATGAATGAACTCTTAGGAGATTATTCTCTAGAAGTCTAAGACATTTCTCATCTTCTCATGCTTTTCTTTGGGTTTCTGGGTTCAATTCTTCACATTTCTCCTCTCTAATCT
This sequence comes from Pugionium cornutum, assembly GCA_018901935.1. NCBI lineage: Eukaryota > Viridiplantae > Streptophyta > Magnoliopsida > Brassicales > Brassicaceae > Pugionium > Pugionium cornutum. The sequence goes on from CM032156.1 coordinate 31,600,386, forward strand.
CAACATTCTTTCATTTTTGTCTCAAATTTGTTATAATATAGAAAATTGAGCTAGCTTAATGTGGGCATTGGATTCGTGTCTTTCTGAGCTCTAAATCAAAAGTTACGGACGATTTAGTGCGTATATGTCAAGTTGAGTGGTCAGTTAAAGTGATCATTCTAAACCGATCATTGGTGCTCATTAAGTAAAGGCTTATAAATGAAGCATAATGCATGGTATCAATTAGTTTGGATAGATTGGATTACTTGGACGCTCTGTCGTCTCTATTTTGGTCTCTAATTTTTTTAAAATAAAGATAATTGAGCTAGCTTAACGTGGACATTGTATTCGTGTCCTTCTGAGCTCTAAATCAAAAGTAATGGACGATTTAGTGCGGACATGTCAAGTTGATCGGCCCGTTAAATTGATCATTCAAAACTGATCATTGGTTCTCATTGAGTAAAGGCTTATAAATGAAGCATATGGCATGACATCACACAGTTTGGGATAGATTGGATTACTTGGATGCTTTGTTGTATCTAGTTCGGTCTCAAATTTTGTCACAATATAGAAAATTGAACTAGCTTAATGTGGGCATTGGATTCGTGTCATTCTATGCTTTAAATCAAAAGTTATGGACTATTGACATAGGAAAATCAAATAAGACCTATCTTGACCTACAAGGCAAGTGTGAGCACGAAATTCAGTTTGAATAACAAGGGAAAAGAAAAAGGAGGGAGTTATTATTAACCACATGGTTAAAATGGTTAAATAGCTGCCTTGGGAGAAGAATTAATGTGAAAAGGACATGTCCATGCTGCACACAGTCATGAGACAGTCTGCAGCTCTTCCCCTCTCTTCTCATTGGTTGTTGACAGGCTCCTCCTCTATTCAAACTCATCCACAAGTTTGAATTCGTTTTCTTTTGTGTTCACATTGTAAATCCTCTATAAAAGGGCTGTAAAGACTCAATGTATGTAGAACTCTTAGGAGATTCTTCTCCAGAAGTCTAAGACATTTCTCATACTTCTCTTTGAGTTTCCAGATTCAATTCTTCACATTTACCCTCTGTAATCACAATATTCTTTCATGGACGATTTAGTGCAGACATGACAAGTTGATCAGACAGTTCAAATGATCATTGGTGCTTATTATGTAAAGGCTTATAAGTGAAGCATAAAGCAAGACATCACGCAGTTTGGGATAGATTGGATTACTTGGATGCTTTGTGCCTCTATATCTGTCTCGAATTTTGTCAAAATATAGAAAATTATTCTAGCTTAACTTGGGAATTGGATTCATGTCATTCTGAGCTCTAAATCAAAAGTTACGAACTATTTAGTGCGACATGTCAAGTTAATCTGCCAGTTAAAGTGATCATTCTAAACTGATCATTGGTGCTCATTGAGTGAAGTCTTATAAATGAAGCCTAAGGCATTGCATCATGTAGTTAAGGATATATTGGATTACTTGGACGCTTTGTCTTATCTAGTTATTTCTCAAATTTTGTCACAATATAGAAAATTGAACTAGCTTAATGTGGGCATTGGATTCGTGTCATTTTAAGCTATAAATCAAAAGTTATGGACGATTTAGTGCAGACATGGCAAGTTGATCGGCCAGTTAAAATGATAATTATAAACTGATCATTGGTGCCCATTTAGTAAAAGCTTATAAATGAAAACTAATTCATGGCATCACGAAGTTTGGGATGGATTGGATTACTTGGTGATGACGACATCAATACTAGCTCACTAGAAACTGAGGAAGAACCCATTAATATACCTATTATGAGACAAGCTCCAAGAACAAGATATTGACATAGGAAAATCAAATAAGACCTATCTTGACCTACAAGGCAAGTGTGAGCAATTTAATTCATGGAGGGAAACGAAAATTCAGTTTGAATAACAAGGGAAAAGGAGAAAAGGAGGGAAGTTATTACTTAAAATGGTTAATATGGTGATATAGCTGCCTTGGGAGAAGAATCAGAGTGACAAGGACATGTGCATGCTGCACACAGCCTTGGTAACCACACCAAACAGTCATGACTGCTGCACACAGCCTTGGTAACCACACCAAACGGCCATAAGTCTGTTTGCAGCTCCTCCCCTCTCTTCCCATTGGTTGTCAACAAGCTCCTCCTCTATTCAAGCTCATCCACAAGTTTAAATTCGTTTTTGTTTTATGTACACATTGTAAATCCTCTATAAAAGGGCTTTAAAGACTCAATGTATGATAGAACTCTTAGGAGATTCTTCTCCAGAAGTCTAAGACATTTCTCATTTTCTCATACTTCTCTTTGAGTTTCCAGATTCAATTCTTCACATTTCTCCTCTCTAATCTCAATATTCTTTCATGGTATCAGAGCATAAGATCATTCTCTCATCTTTTCTACTCAAATCTCTCAGTTTCTAATCTAAAATTCTGTCAAAAATCTCTCAGTCTTTAAACTAAAAACTCACAGTTTTATTCAACCATAAAAGCTGCTTCCTTTGAGCTCTTCAAAGCCTAACAATGGAGGATACAGTTCAAATCAGTTCCAGCTTGAAACCTATGGTGATACCAGTAGTTCTCAAAGGCTTGAACTACACATTATGGTCAAGAACCATCAAGACAGCCATTTGTGGCAAAGGACTTTGGAATCACATCTTGGAGGATAATACTCCATCTATAGATGATCCAAAGGAGAAGAAGGATGAGGCAACAAGAAAAGAAGAAGCGAGGTGGTTCCAAGAAGATCAATCAGTCCTTGGATTCCTCCAAAATTCATTGGACCCATCCATTCTTGAAGCTTATTCACATTGTGAAACCTCCAAGTCTCTTTGGGACACTCTCAAGAGGGTGTATGGGGATGTTTCAAACCTCAGCCGTGTGTATGAGGTTAAGAAGGCTCTCAATGATCTACACCAAGAGGATATGGAGTTCACAAAGTTCCTAGGCAAGTTCCAGTCAACATGGTCCGAGCTTGACATGTTGAGACCAAGTTCTATGGATCCAAAGGTGCTTAATAAAAGGAAGGAACAAGACAAGATATTTGGGCTCCTTCTCAACCTAAATCCAGCCTTTAAGGATGTGATTAAGTCCATCCTAAGAGAGCCAAAACTCCCTGATTTCGAAGAGGTGTGCTCACGGATTCAGAAGGAGCAAGGCAACATTCGTTTGTTTGGTGGAAAAGGAGAACTAGTCATGGCCAACAAAAGCGTGTTTAAGCAAGAGGATAGGAAGAGTGTGATGTGTGAACATTGTAAGAGGAATGGCCACATCAAGGACAAGTGCTGGATACTTCATCCTCATCTCAAGCCAAACCGGTTCAAGGATTCAAAGGCTAACATCTCTCAAATGGTTGTGACTGAACCGGCAAGTTCATCCAACCAAGGAGGGGAGTTAGCTATGAATGTATCCATGGAGTATGTTAAGAAGAGTGACTTGGAGGATCTCATCATGGCCTATGCCTCAAAACTCTCCGGTATCACACTCTACTCCCATAAATTGCTTGATAAACCAGATCATAAGTTGGTAGTGGATTCGGGTGCTTCTCACCATATGATTAGCAATGCTAGGTTGTTAGAGAACATTGAACCATGTCTAGGACAAGTAACTATAGCTGATGGTAAGAGTATTCCAATTGAAGGAACCGGAAAATTAAGACTATTTCACAAAGAAAGTAATGCTTTCTTTGTACCTAAGTTTAAGTCTAACCTAGTTTCGGTCAAAAGGGCTACTAAAGACCTGAATTGCAATGTTACTTTTGTACCTACAATGTTTACTTTCACAATATTAAGAGTGGTAAGATACTTGGAAGTGGTGGGACTCAAGATGAGCTCTATGTTCTTGAGGACACTCCTCCAAGCAATTTGGATTCCTTAGCTTTCAAATCCTGTGTTTTTGCTAATAAAGATGTCTTATGGCATGCTAGATTAGGACATCCTCATGCTCGTGCTTTAAGCTTAATAATGCCTAATGTTGCTTATGATCACTCAGTTTGTGAGGCTTGTATCCTTGGCAAACATTGTCGTGTTGTTTTCCCTAATTCGTCTACAATTTATGAGCATTGCTTTGATTTAGTACATTCTGATGTTTGGACCTCACCTTGCATGTCTAGAGATAGGAATAAATACTTTGTGACCTTTATAGATGAGAAATCGAAATATACATGGGTTACATTACTTCCATCTAAAGATAGGGTTTATGAGGCATTTATAAACTTTCATAATTATGTTACTAATCAATTCAATGCCAAGATCAAAGTTTTAAGATCAGATAATGGAGGGGAATACACAAGTCAAAGATTCAAAGCTCACTTAAACAAACATGGAATACTACATCAAACTAGCTGTCCACACACACCACAACAAAATGGAGCTGCTGAAAGGAAGAATCGACATTTAATGGAAGTAGCAAGATCCATGATGTTTCATACCAATGTTCCTAAAAGTTTTTGGGGAGATGCAGTCTTGGTTGCTTGCTACCTCATCAATCGGATTCCAACCAAAGTCTTGCAAGACATATATCCCCATTTGAGGTACTCAATAAAACTAAACCCTCCATTGATCATTTACGTGTATTTGGGTGTGTGTGCTTGCAAGACATATATCCCCATTTGAGGTACTCAATAAAACTAAACCCTCCATTGATCATTTACGTGTATTTGGGTGTGTGTGCTTTGTGTATGTTCCAGGTTATCTAAGAAACAAGTTGGAGGCAAAGAGCATCAAGTGTATGTTCCTTGGATATTCGACAACACAAAAGGGTTATAAGTGCTATGATCCGAGCAACAACAGGACATATGTGTCTAGGATGTCAAGTTCATAGAAGAACGAAGCTATTATGATCAGAAAGATTGGGAAGGATTGAAGGATCTCTCAAGGTCACCTTCTGATTTGTCTACGAGTTTGAGGTTTCTCTTGAATCATTTGGGAAATGATGTGCCAAAGGATTCAAGACAAGAAGAAGCAAGAACCCCAAGTAGTTCACAAGATACCCAAGAGAATGAACAAGGGGTGGTAACTCAAGAACCAACTCCAATCCAAGAAGAAGCTATGACCCAAAACCAAGAACAAGACGACTTGGAAGTGGGTATAGAGGAACCTATTCACCAAATGGAAGAGGAAACGGTTGTAGAGGAGGCTGCACCACCTGTTCAGCATTTAAGGAGGAGTACTAGACTTAGGAAAGACCATCCAATTGGGTAAACACTAGGGTCTTCTACAACAACCAGGCCGTGGCTCATCCCATACAAGCTGTTTGTTCCCTTGACCTCTTGAGATAGTCATCAAGCATTCCTTGGAAAGATTGAACAAAGTCAGATTCCAAGGACTTATGAAGAAGCTAAGAGCAAGAAAGAATGGTTAGATGCAGTAAGAGATGAGAAGGGAGCTATGGAAAGGAATCATACATGGGATATACAAGAACTTCCCAAAGGCAAGAAGGCTGTAAGTTCCAAGTGGGTGTTCACCATCAGGTATAAGAGAAATGGGGACATAGAAAGGTACAAGGCACGTCTAGTTGCAAGAGGTTTTACTCAGACATATGGAGAGGACTATGCTGATACATTTGCACCGGTGGCTAGGCTACCCACTGTAAGGGTTGTTCTTTCACTAGCTACGAATCTTACTTGGAACTTATGGCAAATGGATGTCAAGAACGCATTCCTACAAGGAGAACTTGAAGAGGAAGTGTATATGACTCCACCACCAGGCCTTGAAGATCTTTGCAAAGAGGGACAGATTATAAGACTTAGGAAGGCAATATATGGGTTGAAGCAGTCACCAAGGGCCTGGTATCACAAATTAAGCTCCACACTTACTAATAATGGGTTTAGGAAATCCCATTCAGATCATACTTTGTTCACTCGTCAAAACCCCAAAGGAATCGTTGCGGTCTTGGTTTATGTGGATGACCTTATCATCACAGGAGATGATAAGGAAGGAATTCAGTCCACAAAGGCCTTCTTAAACAGATCATTTGACATCAAGGATTTTGGAGAGTTGAAGTACTTCTTGGGTATTGAAGTGTGTCGGTCTCAAGAAGGGCTCTTTCTATCCCAAAGAAAGTATGCTCTTGATCTGTTGACAGACACGGAAAAGCTTGGGGCTAAACCGGCCAAAACTCCTCTTGAAGATGGCTACAAGGTCAACGGAAAGGGGGAGAAAGCTGATGAGTTATTTAAGGATGTTTCTCAGTAGAGGAGACTAGTTGGGAAGCTGATCTACCTCACCCTCACACGACCAGACTTGTGTTTTGCTGTGAATCAAGTAAGTCAACATATGCAAAAGCCTACTGTATATCATTGGAGCATGGTAGAAAGGATCCTTAGATACATCAAAGGATCTCCTGGTCAAGGTATATGGATGGGCAAGAATGGGAACACTGAGATTGTCGGGTATTGTGATGCGGATTGGCTGGTGATAGGGTGATAGGAAATCAACCACTGGGTATTGCACCTTCATTGGTGGGAACTTAGTCACTTGGAAGACTAAGAAGCAGAAGGTGGTATCATGTTCTAGTGCTGAAGCAGAATATAGGGCTATGAGGAAGCTGACAAGTGAAGTAACTTGGATCAAAGCGCTCTTGAAAGACTTCAGTATTGAACAACCAGGGCCAATTACCATTCATTGTGATATTCAGGCAGCCATTAACATAGCTTCCAACTCAGTGTTTCACGAGAGGTCCTTGGGAGAAGTTATTATTTTAAATGGTTAATATGGTGATATAGCTGCCTTGGGAGAAGAATCAGGTGACAAGGACATGTGCATGCTGCACACAGCCTTGGTAACCACACCAAACAGTCATGACTGCTGCACACAGCCTTGGTAACCACACCAAACGGCCATAACTCTGTTTGCAGCTCCTCCCCTCTCTTCCCATTGGTTGTCAACAAGCTCCTCCTCTATTCAAGCTCATCCACAAGTTTAAATTCGTTTTTGTTTTGTGTTCACATTGTAAATCCTCTATAAAAAAGGCTGTAAAGACTCAATATATGAGTGAACTCTTAGGAGATTATTCTCCAGAAGTCTAAGACATTTCTCATCTTCTCATGCTTTTCTTTGGGTTTCTGGGTTCAATTCTTCACATTTCTCCTCTTTAATCTCAATATTCTTTCATGGTATCAGAGCATAAGATCATTCTCTTATCTTTTCTACTCAAATCTCTCATTTTCTAATCAAATATTCTGTCAAAAATCTCTCAGCCTTTAAACTAAAAACTCACAGTTTTATTCAACCATAAAAGCTGCCTCCTTTGAACTCTTCAAAGCCTAACAATGGAGGATACATTTCAAATCAGTTCCAGCCTGAACCCTATGGTGATACCAGTAGTTCTCAAAGGCGTGAACTACATATTATGGTCAAGAACCATCAAGACAGCCATTTGTGCCAAAGGACTTTGGAATCACATCTTGGAGGATAATACTCCATCTATAGACGATCCAAAAGAGAAGAAGGATGAGGCAACAAGAAAAGAAGAAGCTAGGTGGTTCCAAGAAGATCATCAGTCCTTGGATTACTCCAAAATTCATTGGACCCATCCATTCTTGAAGCTTATTCACATTGTGAAACCGCCAAGTCTCTTTGGGAGACTCTCAAGAGGGTGTATGAGGATGTTTCAAACCTCAGCCGTGTGTATGAGGTTAAGAAGGCTCTCAATGATCTACACTAAGAGGATATGGAGTTCACAAAGTTCCTAGGCAAGTTCCAGTCAACATGGTCCGAGCTTGACATGTTGAGACCAAGTTCTATGGATCCAAAGGTGCTTAATGAAAGGAAGGAACAAGACAAGATATTTGGGCTCCTTCTCAGCCTAAATTCTGTCTTTAAGGATGTGATTAAGTCCATCCTAAGAGAGCCAAAACTCCCTGATTTCGAAGAGGTGTGCTCAAGGATTCAAAAGGAGCAAGGCAACATTGGTTTGTTTGGTGGAAAAGGAGAACTATTCATGGCCAACAAGAGCGTGCTTAAGCAAGAGGATAAGAAGAGTGTGATGTGTGAACATTGTAAGAGGAATGGCCACATCAATGACAAGTGCTGGATACTTCATCCTCATCTCAAGCCAAACCGGTTCAAGAATTCCAAAGCTAACATCTCTCAAAAGGTTGTGACTGAACCAGCAAGTTCATCCAACCAAGGAGGGAAGCTAGCTATGAATGTATCCATGGAGTATGTTAAGAAGAGTGACTTGGAGGATCTCATCAAGGCCTATGCCTCAAAACTCTCAATCTACTCCCATAAATTGCTTGATAAACCGGATCATAAGTGAAAGAATATTGAGATTATAGAGTAGAAATGTGAAGAATTGAATCTGAAAACTCAAAGAGAAGTATGAGAATGAGAAATGTCTTAGACTTATGGAGAAGAATTCCTAAGAGTATATTCACACATTGAGTCTTTACAGCCCTTTTATAGAGGATTTACGTGAACACAAAAGAAACGAATTCAAACTTGTGGATGAGTTTGAATAGAGGAGGAGCCTGTCAACAACCAATGAGAAGAGAGGGAAGAGCTGCAGACTGTCTCATGACTGTTTGGTGTGGTTATAAGACCAGCATGACTGTTTGGTGTTACAAGACTGTGTCATGGACATGTCCTTTTCACCTTGATTCTTCCAAGGCAGCTATTTAACCATTTTAACCATGTGGTTAATAATAACCCATCCTTTTTCATTTCCCTTGTTATTCAAACTGAATTTTCGTGCTCACACTTGCCTTGTAGGTCAAGATAGGTCTTATTTGATTTTCCTATGTCAATACTCCCCCTCAAGCTAAAGACTTTGGAATCACCCTAAAGTCTTAAGCTTGGGAACCCAAGGCAACACCTCATTAAAAACCTTATTAAGGAAAACCACTTGGGACAAAACCTTAATAAGGGAAAAAGAGTGTGTTGCTCTTGGATTAGGGGACCTTTGATCATGGATGTGATAAATCAACAAGCCCAAGTTTGCTAAAGATGTTCTTGCAAACTTTGAGACTTGCTGCCTTTGTGAAGATGTCAGCTAGTTGGTCTTCACTTGTATAACATGGCAGAATGGTTCCATCTTGAACTTTCTCCCTAACTTTATGGCAGTCGATCTCTATGTGCTTGGTCCTTTCGTGAAACACTGAGTTTGAAGCTATGTGAATGGCTGCCTGATTATCACAATGGACGGTAATTG
>CM032156.1:31610011-31647207 GCA_018901935.1 Pugionium cornutum
AACTAGCTCAATTTTCCATAGTATGACAACATTTGAGACTGAAAAAGCTACAAAAAGCCTCCAAGTAATCTAATGTATCCCGAACTACGTGATGTCATGTATTATGCTTCATTTATAAGTCTTTACTCAAGCAATTCCAATGATCAATTTAGAATGATCATTTTAACTGCCCGATCAACTTGACATGTCGGCATTAAATCGTCCGTAACTTTTAATTTATTGTTGAAATGATACGAATCCAACGCCCAAGTTAAGCTAGCTCAAGTTCCTATATTGTGACAAAATTTAAGACCGAAATAGTTACGAAAAGCCTCCAAGTAATCCAATCTTTCCCAAACTGTGTGATACCATGCGTTATGCTTCATTTATAATCCTTTACTCAAGTAGCATCAATGATCAATTTAGAATGATCATTTTAACTAGCTGATCAACTTGACATGTCCGCACTAAATTGTCTTTAACCTTATATTTAGAGCTCAAAATGATATGATTCCAACGTCCACATTAAGCTAGATAAAGTTTCTATATTTTGAAAATATTTGACACTGAAAGAGCTACGAAAATCCTCCAAGTAATCAAATGTATCCCAAACTACTTGATGTCATGTATTATGCTTCGTTTATAAGCGTTTACTCAAGCAGTACCAATGATCAATTTAGAATGATCAATTTTACTGGCCAATAAACTTGACATGTCGGCACAAAATCGTTCATAACTTTTGATTTACAGTTGAAAATGATACAAATCCAACGCCCACGTTAAACTAGCTCAATTTTCTATATTGCGACAAAATAGCTACGAAAAAGCATCCAAGTAATCCAATCAATCGAAATTGCTGGATGCCATGGCATTATGCTTTATTTATAAGCTTTTACTCAAGTAACACCAATGATCAATTTAGAATGATCATTTTAACTAGCTGATCAATTTGATATGTCCGCACTAAATCGTCTCTAACTTTTGATTTAGAGCTCAAAATGACATGAGTCCAACATTAACATTAAGCTAGCTCAATTTTCTATATTTTGACAACAATTGAAACTAAAAATCTTTGCCAAAGCCTCCAAGTAATTCAATGTATCCCAAACTACGTGATGTCATGTATTATGCTTTATTTATAAGCCTTTACTCATGTAGTACCAATGATCAATTTAGAATGATCATTTTAACTGACCGATCAACTTGACATGTCGGCACTAAATCATCCGTGACTTTTGATTTAGAGTTCAAAATGATACGAATCCAACGCCCACATTAAGCTAGCTCAATTATCTATATTGTGAAAAAATTTAAAACATAAATAGTTACAAAAGAGCCTCCAAGTAATCCAATCTTTGCAAAACTGTGTGATGGCATGCATTATGTTTCATTTATAAGCCTTTACTCAAGGATCATCAATGATCAATTTAGAATGATCATTTTAACTTGCTGATCAACTTGACAAGTAAGCACTAAATCGTCTTTAACTTTTTATTTAGAACTCAAAATGATATGAGTCCAACGTCCAAGTTAAGCTATCTAAATTTTCGATATTTTGACAACCGGTCAGACTGAAAGAGCTACAAAAATTCCTCCAACGAATCCAATCTATCCCAAAATATAGGATGCCATGCATTATGCTTCATTTATAAGCCTTTACTCAAGGAGTACCAATGATCAATTTAGAATGATCATTTTAATTGGCCGATCGACTTTACATGTCGGAACTAAATCGTCTTTAACTTTTGATTTAGTGCTCAAAACGACATGAGTCCAACGCTAAAGTTAAATTAGGTCAATTTTCCATAGTATGACAACATTTGAGACTGAAAAAGCTACTACAAAGCCTCCAAGTAATCCAATGTTTCCCAAACTATGTGACGTCAAGTATTATTTTTCATTTATAAGCCTTTACTCAAGCAGTACCATTGATCAATTTAGAATGATCATTTTAACTGGCCGATCAACTTGACATGTCGGCACTAAATCTTCTGTCACTTTTGATTTAGAGTTGAAAATGATACGAATCCAACGCCCAAGTTAAGCTAGCCTAATTTTCTATATTGTGACAAAATTGAAAACTGAAATAGCTATGACAAAGCATCCAAGTAATCCAATCTATCCCAAATTGCCTGATGCCATGCATTATGCTTCATTTATAAGCCTTTACTCAAGGAGCACCGATGTTCAATTTAGAATGATTATTTTAACTACCTTATCACCTTGACATGTCCGCACTAAAGTGTCTCTAACTTTTGATTTAGCGCTCAAAATGACATGAGTCAACCTGTAACGTTAAGCTAGCTCAATTTATAAACCTTTACTCAAGGAGCACCAATGATCAATTTAGAATGATAACATTAACTTTCTAAACAACTTGACATGTCCGCATTAAATCATCTTTAACTTTTGATTTAGTGCTTTAAATGAGATGAGTCCAATGCTAAAGTTATACTAGCTCAATTTTTCATATTGTGATAGCATTTGAGGCTGAAAATAGTTCCTACTGAAAGAATATTGAGATTAGAGAGGAGAAATGTGAAGAATTGAATCTGGAAACTCAAAGAGAAGTATGAGAAAACGAGAAATGTCTTAGACTTATGGAGAAGAATCTCCTAAGAGTATATCCATACATTGAGTCTTTACAGCCCTTTTATAGAGGATTTACAATGTGAACACAAAAGAAAACGAATTCAAACTTGTGGATGAGTTTGAATAGAGGAGGAGCCTGTCAACAACCAATGAGAAGAGAGGGAAGAGCTGCAGACTGTCTCATGACTGTTTGGTGTGGTTACCAAGACTGTGTGCAGCATGGACATGTCCTTTTCACCTTGATTCTTCTCCCAAGGCAGCTATTTAACCATTTTAACCATGTGGTTAATAATAACTCCCTCCTTTTTCTTTTCCTTGTTATTCAAACTGAATTTCGTGCTCACCCTTGCCTTGTAGGTCAAGATAGGTCTTATTTGATTTTCATATGTCAATACTCCCCCTCAAGCTAAAGACTTTGGAATCACCCTAAAGTCTTAAGCTTGGGAACCCAAGGCAACACCTCATTAAAAACCTTATTAAGGAAAACCACTTGGGACAAAACCTTAATAAGGGAAAAAGAGTGTGTTGCTCTTGGATTAGGAGACCTTTGATCATGGATGTGATAAATCAACAAGCCCAAGTTTGCTAAAGATTTTCTTGCAAACTTTGAGACTTGCTGCCTTTGTGAAGATGTCAGCTAGTTGGTCTTCACTCCTTGTATAACATGGCAGAATGGTTCCATCTTGAACTTTCTCCCTAACCTTATGGCAGTCAATCTCTATGTGCTTGGTCCTCTCGTGAAACACTGAGTTTGAAGCAATGTGAATGGCTGCCTGATTATCACAATGGAAGGTAATTGGCCCTGGTTGTTCAATACCAAAATCTTTCAAGAGCGCTTTGAGCCAAGTTACTTCATTTGTCAGCTTCCTCATTGCCCTATATTCTGCTTCAGCACTAGAACATGATACCACCTTCTGCTTCTTAGTCTTCCAAGTGACTAAGTTCCCACCAATGAAGGTGCAATACCCGGTGGTTGATTTCCTATCCGACCCTATCACCAGCCCAATCCGCATCACAATATCCGACAATATCAGTGTTCCCATTCTTGCCCATCCATATGCCTTGACCAGGAGATCCTTTGATGTATCTAAGGATCCTTTCTACCATGCTCCAATGATATACAGTAGGTTTTTGCATATGTTGACTCACTTGATTCACAGCAAAACACAAGTCTGGTCGTGTTAGGGTGAGGTAGATCAACTTCCCAACTAGTCTCCTATACTGAGAAACATCCTTAAATAACTCATCAGCTTTCTCCCCCTTTCCATTGACCTTGTAGCCATCTTCAAGAGGAGTTTTGGCTGGTTTAGCCCCAAGCTTTCCTGTGTCTGTCAACAGATCAAGAGCATACTTTCTTTGGGATAGAAAGAGCCCTTCCTGAGACCGACACACTTCAATACCCAAGAAGTACTTCAACTCTCCAAGATCTTTGATGTCAAATGATCTGTTTAAGAAGGCCTTTGTGGACTGAATTCCTTCCTTTTCATCTCCTGTGATGATAAGGTCATCCACATAAACCAAGACCACCACAATTCCTTTTGCGTTTTGACGAGTGAACAAAGTATGATCTGAATGGGATTTCCTAAACCCATTATCAGTAAGTGTGGAGCTTAATTTGTGATACCAGGCCCTTGGTGACTGCTTCAACCCATATATTGCCTTCCTAAGTCTTAAAACTTGTCCCTCTTTGCAAAGATCTTCAAGGCCTGGTGGTGGAGTCATATACACTTCCTCTTCAAGTTCTCCTTGTAGGAATGCGTTCTTGACATCCATTTGCCATAAGTCCCAAGTCAGATTCGTAGCTAGTGAAAGAACAACCTTTACAGTGTGTAGCTTAGCCACCGGTGCAAAGGTATCAGTATAGTCCTCTCCATATGTCTGAGTGAAACCTCTTGCAACTAGACGTGCCTTGTACCTTTCTATGTCCCCATTGCTCTTATACTTGATGGTGAATACCCACTTGGAACTCACAGCCTTCTTGCCTTTGGGAAGTTCTTGTGTATCCCATGTATGATTCTTTTCCATAGCTCCCTTCTCATCTCTTACTGCATCTAACCATTCTTTCTTCCTCTTAGATTCTTCATAAGTCCTTGGAATCTGACTTTTTTCAATCTTTCCAAGGAATGCTTGATGACTAGATGGCAAGAGGTCAAGGGAACAAACAGCTTGTATGGGATGAGCCACGGCCTGGTTGTTGTAGAAGACCCTAGTGTTTACCCAATTGGATGGGTCTTTACTAAGTCTAGTACTCCTCCTTAGTTGCTGAACAGGTGGTGCAGCCTCCTCTTCAACCATTTCCTCTTCCATTTGGTGAATAGGTTCCTCTATAGCCACTTCCAAGTCGTCTTGTTCTTCGTTTTGGGCCGTAGATTCTTCTTGGATTGGAGTTGGTTCTTGAGTTACCGCCCCTTGTTCATTCTCTTGGGTATCTTGTGAGCTACTTGGAGTTTTTGCTTCTTCTTGTCTTGAATCCCTTGGCACATCATTTCCCAAATGACTCAAGAGAAATCTCAAACTCGTAGCCAAATCAGAAGGTGACCTTGAGAGATCCTTCAATCCTTCCCAATCTTTCTGATCATAATAGCTTCGTTCTTCTATGAACTTGACGTCTCTAGACACATATGTCCTGTTGTTGCTCGGATCATAGCACTTATAACCCTTTTGTGTTGTCGAATATCCAAGGAACATACACTTGATGCTCTTTGCCTCCAACTTGTTTCTTTGATCACCTGGAACATACACAAAGCACACACACCCAAATACACGTAAATGATCCATGGAGGGTTTAGTTTTATTGAGTACCTCAAATGGGGATATGTCTTGCAAGACTTTGGTTGGAATCCGATTGATGAGGTAGCAAGCAACCAAGACTGCATCTCCCCAAAAACTTTTAGGAACATTGGTATGAAACATCATGGATCTTGCTACTTCCATTAAATGTCGATTCTTCCTTTCAGCAGCTCCATTTTGTTGTGGTGTGTGTGGACAGCTAGTTTGATGTAGTATTCCATGTTTGTTTAAGTGAGCTTTGAATCTTTGACTTGTGTATTCCCCTCCATTATCTGATCTTAAAACTTTGATCTTGGCATTGAATTGATTAGTAACATAATTATGAAAGTTTATAAATGCCTCATAAACCCTATCTTTAGATGGAAGTAATGTAACCCATGTATATTTCGATTTCTCATCTATAAAGGTCACAAAGTATTTATTCCTATCTCTAGACATGCAAGGTGAGGTCCAAACATCAGAATGTACTAAATCAAAGCAATGCTCATAAATTGTAGACGATTTAGGGAAAACAACACGACAATGTTTGCCAAGGATACAAGCCTCACAAACTGAGTGATCATAAGCGACATTAGGAATTATTAAGCTTAAGGCACGAGCATGAGGATGTCCTAATCTAGCATGCCATATGACATCTTTATTAGCAAAAACACAGGATTTGAAAGCTAAGGAATCCAAATTGCTTGGAGGAGTGTCTTCAAGAACATAGAGCTCATCTTGAGTTCCACCACCTCCAAGTATCTTACCACTCTTAATATCCCGAAATTAAACATTGTTAGGCCCAAATGTAACATTGCAATTCAGGTCTTTAGTAGCCCTTTTGACAGAAACTAGATTAGACTTAAATTTAGGTACAAAGAAAGCATTAGTTTCTTTGTCAAATAGTCTTAATTTTCCGGTTCCTTCAATTGGAATACCCTTACCATCAGCTATAGTTACTTGTCCTAGACAGGGTTCAATGTTCATTAACAACCTAGCATTGCTAATCATATGGTGAGAAGCACCTGAATCCACTACCAACTTATGATCTGGTTTATCAAGCAATTTATGGGAGTAGAGTGTGATACTGGAGAGTTTGAGGCATAGGCCTTGATGAGATCCTCCAAGTCACTCTTCTTAACATACTCCATGGATACATTCATAGCTAGCTCCCCTCCTTGGTTGGATGAACTTGCCGGTTCAGTCACAACCTTTTGAGAGATGTTAGCCTTTGAATCCTTGAACCGGTTTGGCTTGAGATGAGGATGAAGTATCCAGCACTTGTCCTTGATGTGGCCATTCCTCTTACAATGTTCACACATCACACTCTTCCTATCCTCTTGCTTAAACACGCTCTTGTTGGCCATGACTAGTTCTCCTTTTCCACCAAAAAACGAATGTTGCCTTGCTCCTTCTGAATCCGTGAGCACACCTCTTCGAAATCAGAGAGTTTTGGCTCTCTTAAGATGGACTTAATGACATCCTTAAAGGCTGGATTTAGGTTGAGAAGGAGCCCAAATATCTTGTCTTGTTCCTTCCTTTCATTAAGCAACTTTTGATCCATAGAACTTGGTCTCAACATGTCAAGCTCAGACCATGTTGACTGGAACTTGCCTAGGAACTTTGTGAACTCCATATCCTCTTGGTGTAGATCATTGAGAGTCTTCTTAACCTCATACACACGGCTGAGGTTTGAAACATCCCCATACACCCTCTTGAGAGTCTCCCAAAGAGACTTGGAGGTTTCACAATGTGAATAAGCTTCAAGAATGGATGGGTCCAATGAATTTTGGAGGAATCCAAGGACTGATTGATCTTCTTGGAACCACCTAGCTTCTTCTTTTCTTGTTGCCTCATCCTTCTTCTCCTTTGGATCATCTATAGATGGAGTATTATCCTCCAAGATGTGATTCCAAAGTCCTTTGCCACAAATGGCTGTCTTGATGGTTCTTGACCATAATGTGTAGTTCAAGCCTTTGAGAACTACTGGTATCACCGTAGGTTTCAGGCTGGAACTGATTTGAACTGTATCCTCCATTGTTAGGCTTTGAAGAGCTCAAAGGAAGCAGCTTTTATGGTTGAATAAAACTGTGAGTTTTTAGTTTAAAGACTGAGAGAGTTTTGACAGAATTTTAGATTAGAAACTGAGAGATTTGAGTAGAAAAGATGAGAGAATGATCTTATGCTCTGATACCATGAAAGAATATTGAGATTAGAGAGGAGAAATGTGAAGAATTGAATCTGGAAACTCAAAGAGAAGTATGAGAAAATGAGAAATGTCTTAGACTTATGGAGAAGAATCTCCTAAGAGTTTTATCATACATTGAGTCTTTACAGCCCTTTTATAGAGGATTTACAATGTGAACACAAAAGAAAACGAATTCAAACTTGTGGATGAGTTTGAATAGAGGAGGAGCCTGTCAACAACCAATGAGAAGAGAGGGGAAGAGTTGCAGACTGTCTCATGACTGTTTGGTGTGGTTACCAAGACTGTGTGCAGCATGGACATGTCATTTTCACCTTGATTCTTCTCCCAAGGCAGCTATTTAACCATTTTAACCATGTGGTTAATAATAACTCCCTCCTTTTTCTTTTCCCTTGTTATTCAAACTGAATTTCGTGCTCACACTTGCCTTGTAGGTCAAGATAGGTCTTATTTGATTTTCCTATGTCAATACCTACAAAGCCTCCAAGTAATCCAATGTATCCCAAAATGTGTGATGTCATGCATTCTGCTTCATTTATAAGCCTTTATCAAGTAGCACTAATGACCAGTTTAGAATGATCATTTTTAACATATGGTCATGAGTTTGAGAAGGTTCTTGTGAGATTTCAGAAAAAGCTACCAAAAAGCTTCAAGTAATCCAATGTATCCCTAGCTGTGTGATGCCATGCATTATGCTTCATTTATAAGCCTTTACTGAACGAGCACCAATGATCAGTTTAGAATGATCATCTTAACTAGCCGATCAACATGACATGTCCGCACTAAATCGTCCGTAACTTTGATTTGAAGTTCCGAATGACGCAAATCCAACTCCCACGTTAAGCCAGCTAAATTGTCTATATTATGACAGAATTTAACATCGAAATAGCTACGACAAAACCTACAAAAAATCCAATCTATCTCCAACTGTGTGATGCCATGCATTATGGTCCATTTATAAGCCATTACTCAAGGAGCACCAATGATCAGTTTAGAATGATCATTTTAACTAGCTGATCAACTTGACATGTCCGCATTAAATTGTATTTAACTTTTGATTTAGTGCTCAAACTGACATGAGTCCAACACAAACATTAATCTAGCTCAAATTTCCATATTGTGACAATATTTGAGACTGAAAGACATACGACAAAGCCTCCAAATAATCCAACGTATCCCAAACTGCATGATGCCATGCGTTATGCTTCATTTATAAGCCTTTACTCAAGGAGTACCAATGATCAGTTTAGAATGATCATTTTAACTGGCCGATCAACATTACATGTCGGAACTAAATTGTCCAAAACATTTGATTTAGAGTTCTAAAGGATACGTATACAATGCGCACATTAAGCTAGCTCAATTTTCTGTATTGTGACAAGGTTAATACCAAAATAGCTACGACAAAGCTTCCAACTAATCCAATCTATTCCGAACTACCTGATGCCATACATTATGCTTCATTTATAAGCTTTTACTCAACGAGCACCAATGATCAATTTAGAATGATCACATTAACTAGCTGAACAACTTGACATATCCGCATTAAATCGTCTTTAATTTTGATTTAGTGCTTTAAATGAGATGAGTCCAACGATAAAGTTAAACTAGCTTAATTTTCCATATTTTGACAACATTTGAGGCTGAAGAGTTTCTACAAAGCCTCCAAGTAATATCCTAAACTGCGTGATGCTATGGATTATGCTTCATTTATAAGCCTTTATCAATGAACACCAATGACCAGTTTAGAATGATAATTTTGTCATCAAGGAATCCTAAATGTCTTTTATTTTGATTTGTTCAAATGACATCAAAAGAAGCTACTCAGTTTTCCATATTGTGACAACATTTGAGATTGAAAATGCTAAGACAAAGTCTCCAAGTAATTCTATGTATCTCAAACTGCGTGATGCCATGCATTATACTTCATTTATAAGCCTTTACTCAAGGAGTACCAATGATCAGTTTAGAATGATCATCTTAACTGGCCGATGAACTTGACATGTATGCACTAAATCGTCTGTAACTTTTGATTTGAAGTTCAGAATGACACGAATCCAACGCCACGATAAGATTCTCTATATTATGATAAAATTTAACATCTAGAAACCTGTAATCAATCTATCTCAAGTGTTCAATGGATTCTTTAAGTTACTTGACCAATGATCAGTTTAGAATGATCATTTTAACTAGTTGATCAATTTGACATGTATGCATTAAAACGTCTTTAACTTTTGATTTAGTGCTCAAAATGACATGAGTCAAATGCTAACGTTAAGCTAGCTCAATTTTCCATATTTTGACAATATTTGAGACTAAAAGATATACGGTAAAGCCTCCAAGTAATCCAATGTATCCCAAACTGCGTGATACCATACACATTATGCTTCATTTATAAGCATTTACTCAAGGAGTACCAATGATCAGTTTAGAATGATCTTTTTAACTGGCCGATGAACATTACATGTCGGAACTAAATCGTCCAAGACATTTTATTTAGAGTTCAAAATGATACGAATCCAACTCCCACATTAAGCTAGATAGATTTTCTATATTGTGACAAAATGTAAGACCGAAATAGCTACGACAAAGCATCTTAGTAATCGAATCTATCCCGAATTGCCTGATTCCATGTATTTTGCTTCATTTATAAGCCTTTAATCAAGGAGCACCAATAATCAATTTAGAATGATCACTTTAACTAGCTGATCAACTTGAAATGTCGGCATTAAATCGTCCTTAACTTTTGATTTAGTGCTCAAAATGAGTTGAGTCCAACACTAAAGTTAAAATAGCTCAATATTCCATATTATGATAACATTTAAGAATGAAAAAGCTATTGACATAGGAAAATCAAATAAGACCTATCTTGACCTACAAGGCAAGTGTGAGCACGAAATTCAGTTTGAATAACAAGGGAAAAGAAAAAGGAGGGAGTTATTATTAACCACATGGTTAAAATGGTTAAATAGCTGCCTTGGGAGAAGAATCAAGGTGAAAAGGACATGTCCATGCTGCACACAGTCTTGGTAACCACACCAAACAGTCATGAGACAGTCTGCAGCTCTTCCCCTCTCTTCTCATTGGTTGTTGACAGGCTCCTCCTCTATTCAAACTCATCCACAAGTTTGAATTCGTTTTCTTTTGTGTTCACATTGTAAATCCTCTATAAAAGGGGTGTAAAGACTCAATGTATGAATATACTCTTAGGAGATTCTTCTCCAGAAGTCTAAGACATTTTCTCATCTTCTCATGCTTTTCTTTGAGTTTCTGGATTCAATTCTTCACATTTCTCCTCTCTAATCTCAATATTCTTTCATGGTATCAGAGCATAAGATCATTTTCTTATATTTTCTACTCAAATCTCTCAGTTTCTAATCTAAAATTCTGTCAAAAATCTCTCAGCTTTTAAACTAAAAACTCACAGTTTTATTCAACCATAAAAGCTGCCTCCTTTGAGCTCTTCAAAGCCTAACAATGGAGGATACAGTTCAAATCAGTTCCAGCCTGAAACCTACGGTGATACCAGTAGTTCTCAAAGGCTTGAACTACACATTATGGTCAAGAACCATCAAGACAGCCATTTGTGGCAAAGGACTTTGGAATTACATCTTGGAGGATAATACTCCATCTATAGATGATCCAAAGGAGAAGAAGGATGAGGCAACAAGAAAAGAAGAAGCTAGGTGGTTCCAAGAAGATCAATCAGTCCTTGGATTCCTCCAAAATTCATTGGACCCATCCATTCTTGAAGCTTATTCACATTGTGAAACCGCCAAGTCTCTTTGGGACACTCTCAAGAGGGTGTATGGGGATGTTTCAAACCTCAGCCGTGTGTATGAGGTTAAGAAAACTCTCAATGATCTACACCAAGAGGATATGGAGTTCACAAAGTTCCTAGGCAAGTTCCAATCAACATGGTCCGAGCTTGACATGTTGAGACTAAGTTCTATGGATCCAAAGGTGCTTAATGAAAGGAAGGAACAAGACAAGATATTTGGGCTCCTTCTCAACCTAAATCCAGCCTTTAAGGATGTGATTAAGTCCATCCTAAGAGAGCCAAAACTCCCTGATTTCGAAGAGGTGTGCTCACGGATTCAGAAGGAGCAAGGCAACATTCGTTTGTTTGGTGGAAAAGGAGAACTAGTCATGGCCAACAAGAGCGTGTTTAAGCAAGAGGATAGGAAGAGTGTGATGTGTGAACATTGTAAGAGGAATGGCCACATCAAGGACAAGTGCTGGATACTTCATCCTCATCTCAATCCAAACCCGTTCAAGGATTCAAAGGCTAACATCTCTCAAAAGGTTGTGACTGAACCGGCAAGTTCAACCAACCAAGGAGGGGAGGTAGCTATGAATGTATCCATGGAGTATGCTAAGAAGAGTGACTTGGAGGATCTCATCAAGGCCTATGCCTCAAAACTCTCCGGTATCACACTCTACTCCCATAAATTGCTTGATAAACCGGATCATAAGTTGGTAGTGGATTCGGTTGCTTCTCACCATATGATTAGCAATGCTAGGTTGTTAAAGAACATTGAACCATGTCTAGGACAAGTAACTATAGCTGATGGTAAGAGTATTCCAATTGAAGGAACCGGAAAATTAAGACTATTTCACAAAGAAAGTACTGCTTTCTTTGTACCTAAGTTTAAGTCTAACCTAGTTTCGCTCAAAAGGGCTACTAAAGACCTGAATTGCAATGTTACTTTTGGACCTAACAATGTTTACTTTCACGATATTAAGAGTGGTAAGATACTTGGAAGTGGTGGGACTCAAGATGAGCTCTATGTTCTTGAGGACACTCCTCCAAGCAATTTGGATTCCTTAGCTTTCAAATCCTGTGTTTTTGCTAATAAAGATGTTTTATGGCATGCTAGATTAGGACATCCTCATGCTCGTGCTTTAAGCTTAATAATGCCTAATGTTGCTTATGATCACTCAGTTTGTGAGGCTTGTATCCTTGGCAAACATTGTCGTGTTGTTTTCCGTAAATCGTCTACCATTTATGAGCATTGCTTTGATTTAGTACATTCCGATGTTTGGACCTCACCTTGCATGTCTAGAGATAGGAATAAATACTTTGTGACCTTTATAGATGAGAAATCGAAATATACATGGGTTACATTACTTCCATCTAAAGATAGGGTTTATGAGGCATTTATAAACTTTCATAATTATGTTACTAATCAATTCAATGCCAAGATCAAAGTTTTAAGATCAGATAATGGAGGGGAATACACAAGTCAAAGATTCAAAGCTCACTTAAACAAACATGGAATACTACATCAAACTAGCTGCCCACACACACCAAAACAAAATGGAGTTCCTGAAAGGAAGAACCGGCACTTAATGGAAGTAGCAAGATCCATGATGTTTCATACCAATGTTCCTAAAAGTTTTTGGGGAGATGCAGTCTTGGTTGCTTGCTACCTCATCAATCGGATTCCAACCAAAGTCTTGCAAGACATATCCCCATTTGAGGTACTCAATAAAACTAAACCCTCCATGGATCATTTACGTGTATTTGGGTGTGTGTGCTTTGTGTATGTTCCAGGTGATCAAAGAAACAAGTTGGAGGCAAAGAGCATCAAGTGTATGTTCCTTGGATATTCGACAACACAAAAGGGTTATAAGTGCTATGATCCGAGCAACAACAGGACATATGTGTCTAGAGATGTCAAGTTCATAGAAGAACGAAGCTATTATGATCAGAAAGATTGGGAAGGATTGAAGGATCTCTCAAGGTCACCTTCTGATTTGGCTACGAGTTTGAGGTTTCTCTTGAATCATTTGGGAAATGATCTGCCAAAGGATTCAAGACACGAAGAAACAAGAACCTTAAGTAGTTCACAAGATACCCAAGAGAATGAACAAGGGGTGGTAACTCAAGAACCAACTCCAATCCAAGAAGAAGCTATGGCCCAAAACCAAGAACAAGACGACTTGGAAGTGGGTATAGAGGAACCTATTCACCAAATGGAAGAGGAAACGGTTGTAGAGGAGGCTGCAACACCTGTTCAGCAACTAAGGAGGAGTACTAGACTTAGGAAAGATCCATCCAATTGGGTGAACACTAGGGTCTTCTTCAACAACCAGGTCGTGGCTCATCCCATACAAGCTGTTTGTTCCCTTGACCTCTTGCCATCTAGTCATCAAGCATTCCTTGGAAAGATTGAACAAAGTCAGATTCCAAGGACTTATGAAGAAGCTAAGAGGAAGAAAGAATGGTTAGATGCAGTAAGAGATGAGAAGGGAGCTATGGAAAGGAATCATACATGGGATATACAAGAACTTCCCAAAGGCAAGAAGGCTGTGAGTTCCAAGTGGGTGTTCACCATCAAGTATAAGAGCAATGGGGACATAGAAAGGTACAAGGCACGTCTAGTTGCAAGAGGTTTCACTCAGACATATGGAGAGGACTATACTGATACCTTTGCACCGGTGGCTAAGCTACACACTGTAAGGGTTGTTCTTTCACTAGCTACGAATCTGACTTGGTGAAAGAATATTGAGATTATAGAGGAGAAATGTGAAGAATTGAATCTGAAAACACAAAGAGAAGTATGAGAAAATGAGAAATGACTTAGACTTATGGAGAAGGATCTCCTAAGAGTATCTTCATACATTGAGTCTTTACAGCCCTTTTATAGAGGATTTACAATGTGAACACAAAAGAAAACGAATTCAAACTTGTGGATGAGTTTGAATAGAGGAGGAGCCTGTCAACAACCAATGAGAAGAGAGAAGACAGCATGGGCATGACTGTTTGGTGTGGTTGCCAAGACTGTGTGCAGCATGGGCATGACTGTTTGGTGTGGTTCGACAGCAGCATGGTCATGTCCTCACCTTGATTCTACTCCCAAAGGGCTATTTAACCATTTTAACCATGTGTTTAATAACTCCTCCTTTTTCATTTCCTTGTTATTCAAACTGAATTTTCGTGCTCACACTTGCCTTAGGTCAAGATAGGTCTTATTTGATTTTCCTATGTCAATACTCCCCCTCAAGCTAAAGACTTTGGAATCACCCTAAAGTCTTAAGCTTGGGAACCCAAGGCAACACCTCATTAAAAACCTTATTAAGGAAAACCACTTGGGACAAAACCTTAATAAGGGAAAAAGAGTGTGTTGCTCTTGGATTAGGAGACCTTTGATCATGGATGTGATAAATCAACAAGCCCAAGTTTGCTAAAGATTTTCTTGCAAACTTTGAGACTGCCTTTGTGAAGATGTCAGCTAGGGTGTCTTCACTCTTTGTATAACATGGCAGAATGGTTCCATCTTGAACTTTCTCACTAACCTTATTGATCTCAAGGGTCCTCTTGAAACACTGAGTTTGAAGCTATGTGAATCACCTGATTATCAATGGAAGTAATTGCCCTGGTTGTCAATACGAAATCTTTCAAGAGATGCTTTGCCAAGTTCTTTGTCAGCTTCCTTATATTCTGCTTCAGCACTAGAACATGATACCACCTTCTGCTTCTTAGTCTTCCAAGTGACTAAGTTCCCAGCAATGAAGGTGCAATATCCAGTGGTTGATTTCCTATCCACCCTATCACCAGCCCAATCCGCATCACAATATCTGACAATCTCAGTGTTCCCATTCTTGCCCATCCATATGCCTTGACCAGGAGCTCCTTTGATGTATCTAAGGATCCTTTCTACCATGCTCCAATGATATACAGTAGGGTTTTGCATATGTTGACTCACTGATTCACAAACCAAGTCTGGTATTGATGAGGTAGATTCTTAACTAGTCTCCTATACTGAGAAACATCCTTAAATAACTCATCAGCTTTCTCCCCTTTCCATTGACCTTGTAGCCATCTTAGGAGTTTTGGCCGGTTTAGCCCCAAGCTTTCCCGTGTCTGTCAACAGATCAAGAGCATACTTTCTTTGGGATAGAAAAAGCCCTTCTTGAGACCGACACACTTCAATACCCAAGAAGTACTTCAACTCTCCAAGATCCTTGATGTCAAATGATCTGTTTAAGAAGGCCTTTGTGGACTAAATTCCTTCCTTATCATCTCCTGTGATGATAAGGTCATCCACATAAACCAAGACCGCCACGATTCCTTTGGCATTTTGACAAGTGAACAAAGTATGATCTGAATGAGATTTGCTAAACCCATTATCAGTAAGTGTGGAGCTTAATTTGTGATACCACGCCCTTGGTGACTGCTTCAACCCATATATTGCCTTCCTAAGTCTTAAAACTTGTCCCTCTTTGCAAAGATCTTTAAGGCCTGGTGGTGGAGTCATATACACTTCCTCTTCAAGCTCTCCTTGTAGGAATGCGTTCTTGACATCCATTTGCCATAAGTCCCAAGTCAGATTCGTAGCTAGTGAAAGAACAACCCTTACAGTGTGTAGCTTAGGTGCAAATGTATCAGTATAGTCCTCCATATGTCTGAGTGAAATCTTGCAACTAGACGTGCCTTGTACCTTTCTATGTCCCCATTGCTCTTATACTTGATGGTGAACACCACTTGGAACTCACAGCCTTCTTGCCAAGGAAGTTCTTGTATATCCATGTATGATTCCTTTCCATAGCTCCCTTCTTCTCTTACTGCATCTAACCATTCTTTCTTGCTCTTAGCTTCATAAGTCCTTGGAATCTGACTTTGTTCAATCTTTCCAAGGAATGCTTGATGACTAGATGGCAAAGGTCAAGACAAACAGCTTGATGGGATGAGCCACGGAAAGGTTGTTGTAGAAGACTAGTGTTTACCCAATTGGATGGATCTTTCCTAAGTCTAGTACTCCTCCTTAGTTGCTGAACAGGTGGTGCAGCCTCCTCTACAACCGTTCCTCTTCCATTTGGTGAATAGGTTCCTCTATACCCACTTCCAAGTCATCTTGTTCTTGGTTTTGGGCCATAGGTTCTTCTTGGATTGGAGTTGGTTCTTGAGTTACCACCCCTTGTTCATTCTCTTGGGTATCTTGTGAACTACTTGAGGTTCTTGCTTCTTCGTGTCTTGAATCCTTTGGCAGATCATTTCCCAAATGATTCAAGAGAAACCTCAAACTCGTAGCCAAATCAGAAGGTGTCCTTGAGAGATCCTTCAATCCTTCCCAATCTTTCTGATCATAATAGCTTTGTTCTTCTATGAACTTGACATCTCTAGACACATATGTCCTGTTGTTGCTCGGATCATAGCACTTATAACCCTTTGTGTTGTCGAATATCCAAGGAACATACACTTGATGCTCTTTGCCTCCAACTTGTTTCTTAGATCTGAGGCAAATACTGGTAGATCAATGGAAGGTTTAGTTTTTATTGAGTACCTCAAATGGGGATATGTCTTGAGACTTTGGTTGGAATCATTGATGAGGTAGCAAACCAAGACTGCATCTCCCAAAACTTTTAGGAACATTGGTATGAAACATCATGGATCTTGCTATCCATTAAGTTCGGTTCTTCCTTTCAGCAACTCCATTTGTGGTGTGTGTGGGCTAGTTTGATGTAGTATTCCATGTTTGTTTAAGTGAGCTTTGAATCTTTGACTTGTGTATTCCCTCCATTATCTGATCTTAACTTTGATCTTGGCATTTTGATTAGTAACATAATTATGAAAGTTTATAAATGCCTCATAACCTATCTTTAGATGGAAGTAATGTAACCCATGTATATTTCGATTTCTCATCTATAAAGGTCACAAAGTATTTATTCCTATCTCTAGACATGCAAGGTGACGTCCAAACATCAGAATGTACTAAATCAAAGCAATACTCATAAATTGTAGACGATTTAGGGAAAACAACACGACAATGTTTGCCAAGGATACAAGACTCACAAACTGAGTGATCATAAGCAACATTAGGCAATATTAAGCTTAAAGCACGAGCATGAGGATGTCCTAATCTAGCATGCCATAAGACATCTTTATTAGCAAAAACACATGATTTGTAAGCTAAGGAGTCTGAATTGCTTGGAGGAGTGTCCTCAAGAACATATAGCTCATCTTGAGTCCCACCACTTCCAAGTATCTTACCACTCTTAATATCCCGAAAGTAAACATTGTTAGGCCCAAAAGTAACATTGCAATTCAGGTCTTTAGTAGCCCTTTTGACTGAAACTAGGTTAGACTTAAACTTAGGTACAAAGAAAGCAGTACTTTCTTTGTGAAATAGTCTTAATTTTTCGGTTCCTTCAATTGGAATACTCTTACCATCAGCTATAGTTACTTGTCCTAGACATGGTTCAATGTTCTTTAACAACCTAGCATTGCTAATCATATGGTGAGAAGCACCCGAATCCACTACCAACTTATGATCTGTTTTATCAAGCAATTTATGGGGGTAGAGTGTGATTCCGGAGAGTTTTGAGGCATAGGCCTTGATGAGATCCTCCAAGTCACTCTTCTTAACATACTCCATGGATACATTCATAGCTAGCTCCCCTCCTTGGTTGGATGAACTTGCGGGTTCAGTCGCAACCATTTGAGAGATGTTAGCCTTTGAATCCTTGAACCGGTTTGGCTTGAGATGAGGATGAAGTATCCAGCACTTGTCCTTGATGTGGCCATTCCTCTTACAATGTTCACACATCACACTCTTCCTATCCTCTTGCTTAAACACGCTCTTGTTGGCCATGACTAGTTCTCCTTTTCCACCAAACAAACCAATGTTGCCTTGCTCCTTTTGAATCCTTGAGCACACCTCTTCGAAATCAGGGAGTTTTGGCTCTCTTAGGATGGACTTAATCACTTCCTTAAAGACAAAATTTAGGCTGAGAAGGAGCCCAAATATCTTTTCTTGTTCCTTCCTTTCATTAAGCACCTTTGGATCCATAGAACTTGGTCTCAACATGTCAAGCTCGGACCATGTTGATTGGAACTTGCCTAGGAACTTTGTGAACTCCATATCCTCTTGGTGTAGATCATTGAGAGCCTTCTTAACCTCATACACACGGCTGAGGTTTGAAACATCCCCATACACCCTCTTGAGAGTCTCCCAAAGAGACTTGGCGGTTTCACAATGTGAATAAGCTTCAAAAATGGATCGGTCCAATGAATTTTGGAGGAATCCAAGGACTGATTGATCTTCTTGGAACCACCTAGCTTCTTCTTTTTTTGTTGCCTCATCCTTCTTCTCTTTTGGATCGTCTATAGATGGAGTATTATTCTCCAAGATGTGATTCCAAAGTCCTTTGGCACAAATGGCTGTCTTGATGGTTCTTGACCATAATATGTAGTTCAAGCCTTTGAGAACTACTGGTATCACCATAGGGTTCAGGCTGGAACTGATTTGAAATGTATCCTCCATTGTTAGGCTTTGAAGAGTTCAAAGGAGGCAGCTTTTATGGTTGAATAAAACTGTGAGTTTTTAGTTTAAAGTCTGAGAGATTTTTGACTGAATTTTAGATTAGAAACTGAGAGATTTGAGTAGAAAAGATAAGAGAATGATCTTATGCTCTGATACCATGAAAGAGTATTGAGATTAGAGAGGAGAAATGTGAAGAATTGAATCTGGAAACTCAAAAAGAAGTACGAGAATATGAGAAATGTCTTAGACTTATGGAGAAGAATCTCCTAAGGGTATCTACATACATTGAGTCTTTACAGCCCTTTTATAGAGGATTTACAATGTGAACACAAAAGAAAACGAATTCAAACTTGTGGATGAGTTTGAATAGAGGAGGAGTCTGTCAACAACCAATGAAAAGAGAGGGGAAGAGCTGCAGACTGTCTCATGACTGTTTGGTGTGGTTACCAAGACTGTGTGCAGCATGGACATGTCCTTTTCACCTTGATTCTTCTCCCAAGTCAGCTATTTAACAATTTTAACCATGTGCTTAATAATAACTCCCTCCTTTTTCTTTTCCCTTGTTATTCAAACTGAATTTCGTGCTCACACTTTTCTTGTAGGTCAAGATAGGTCTTATTTGATTTTCCTATGTCAATAAAAGGATCTCCTGGTCAAGGCATATGGATGGGCAAGAATGGGAACACTGAGATTGTCGGGTATTGTGATGCGGATTGGGCTGGTGATAGGGTGGATAGAAAATCAACCACTGGGTATTGCACCTTCATTGGTGGGAACTTAGTCACTTGGAAGACTAAGAAGCAGAAGGTGGTTCATGTTCTAGTGCTGAAGCAGAATATAGGGCAATGAGAAAGCTGACAAATGAAGTAACTTGGCTCAAAAGCCTCTTGAAGATTTTCTTCACCACAATTACCTTCCATTGTGATAATCAGGCAGCCATTCACATATCTTCAAACTCAGTGTTTCACGAGAGGACCAAGCACATAGAGATCGACTGCCATAAGGTTAGGGAGAAAGTTCAAGATGGAACCATTCTGCCATGTTATACAAGGAGTGAAGACCAACTAGCTGACATCTTCACAAAGGCAGCAAGTCTCAAAGTTTGTAAGAACATCTTTAGCAAACTTGGGCTTGTTGATTTATCACATCCATGATCAAAGGTCTCCTAATCCAAGAGCAACACACTCTTTTTCCCTTATTAAGGTTTTGTCCCAAGTGATTTTCCTTAATAAGGTTTTAATGAGGTGTTGCCTTGGGTTCCCAAGCTTAAGACTTTAGGGTGATTCCAAAGTCTTTAGCTTGAGGGGGAGTATTGACATAGGAAAATCAAATAAGACCTATCTTGACCTACAAGGCAAGTGAGCAATTTAATGAGGGAAACAAAATTCAGTTTGAATAACAAGGGAAAAGAAAAAGGAGGGAGTTATTATTATCCACATGGTTAAATGGGATATAGCTGCCTTGGGAGAAGAATCAGAGGTGAAAAGGACATGCCCATGCTGCACACAGTCTTGGCAACCACACCAAACAGTCATGCCTGCTGCACACAGTCTTGGTAACCACACCAAACAGTCATGCATGCTGTCTCCTCTCTTCTCATTGGTTGTTGACAGGCTCCTCCTCTATTCAAACTCATCCACAAGTTTGAATTCGTTTTCTTTTGTGTTCACATTGTAAATCCTCTATAAAAGGGCTGTAAAGACTCAATGTATAATATACTCTTAGGAGATTCTTCTCCATAAGTCTAAGTCATTTCTCATTTTCTCATACTTCTCTTTGAGTTTTCTGATTCAATTCTTCACATTTCTCCTCTATAATCTCAATATTCTTACAATCTATGAATGTTAAAATTTTTATTTTAATAATTGAATGTTTGAAATTGATAATCTCTATTGACATAGGAAAATCAAATAAGACCTATCTTGACCTACAAGGCAAGTGTGAGCAAAATTCAGTTTGATTAACAAGGGAAATGAAAAAGGAGGGAGTTATTATTAACCACATGGTTAAATGGTTAAATAGCTACCTTGGGAGAAGAATCAAGGTGAAAAGGACATGTCCATGCTGCACACAGTCTTGGTAACCACACCAAACAGTCATGCCTGCTGCACACAGCCTTGGTAACCACACCAAACGTTCATGATACAGTCTGCAGCTCTTCCCCTCTCTTCCCATTGGTTGTTGACAAGCTCCTCCTCTATTCAAGCTCATCCACAAGTTTGAATTCGTTTTCTTTTGTGTTCACATTGTAAATCCTCTATAAAAGGGCTGTAAAGACTCAATGTATGAATATACTCTTAGGAGATTCTTCTCCATAAGTCTAAGACATTTCTCATACTTCTCATACTTCTCTTTGAGTTTCCAGATTCAATTCTTCACATTTCTCCTCTATAATCTCAATATTCTTTCATGGTATCAGAGCATAAGATCACTCTCTTATCTTTTCTACTCAAATCTCTCAGTTTCTAATCTAAAATTCTGTCAAAAATCTCTCAGTCTTTAGACTAAAAACTCATGTTTTTATTCAACCATAAAAGCTGCTTCCTTTGAGCTCTTCAAAGCCTAACAATGGAGGATACAGTTCAAATCAGTTCCAGCCTGAAACCTACGGTGATACCAGTAGTTCTCAAAGGCTTGAACTACACATTATGGTCAAGAACCATCAAGACAGCCATTTGTGGCAAAGGACTTTGGAATCACATCTTGGAGGATAATACTCCATCTATAGATGATCCAAAGGAGAAGAAGGATGAGGCAACAAGAAAAGAAGATGCTAGGTGGTTCCAAGAAGATCAATCAGTCCTTGGATTTCTCCAAAATTCATTGGACCCATCTATTCTTGAAGCTTATTCACATTGTGAAACCGCCAAGTCTCTTTGGGACACTCTCAAGAGGGTGTATGGGGATGTTTCAAACCTCAGCCGTGTGTATGAGGTTAAGAAGGCT
Organism: Pugionium cornutum; assembly: GCA_018901935.1. Taxonomy (NCBI): domain Eukaryota; kingdom Viridiplantae; phylum Streptophyta; class Magnoliopsida; order Brassicales; family Brassicaceae; genus Pugionium; species Pugionium cornutum. The sequence goes on from CM032156.1 coordinate 31,631,774, forward strand.
CTCAATGATCTACACCAAGAGGATATGGAGTTCACAAAATTCCTAGGCAAGTTCCAGTCAACATGGTCCGAGCTTGAAATGTTGAGACCAAGTTCTATGGATCCAAAGGTGCTTAATGAAAGGAAGGAACAAGACAAGATATTTGGGCTCCTTCTCAACCTAAATCCAGCCTTTAAGGATGTGATTAATTCCATCCTAAGAGAGCCAAAACTTCCTGATTTTGAAGAGGTGTGCTCACGGATTCAGAAGGAGCAAGGCAACATTCGTTTGTTTGGTGGAAAAGGAGAACTAGTCATGGCCAACAAAAGCGTGTTTAAGCAAGAGGATAGGAAGAGTGTGATGTGTGAGCATTGTAAGAGGAATGGACACATCAAGGACAAGTGCTGGATACTTCATCCTCATCTCAAGCCAAACCGGTTCAAGGATTCAAAGGCTAACATCTCTCAAAAGGTTGTGACTGAACCGGCAAGTTCATCAAACCAAGGAGGGGAGCTAGCTATGAATGTATCCATGGAGTATGTTAAGAAGAGTGACTTGGAGGATCTCATCAAGGCCTATGCCTCAAACTCTCCAGTATCACACTCTACTCCCATAAATTGCTTGATAAACCAGATCATAAGTTGGTAGTGGATTCAGGTGCTTCTCACCATATGATTAGCAATGCTAGGTTGTTAATGAACATTGAACCCTGTCTAGGACAAGTAACTATAGCTGATGGTAAGGGTATTCCAATTGAAGGAACCGGAAAATTAAGACTATTTGACAAAGAAACTAATGCTTTCTTTGTACCTAAATTTAAGTCTAATCTAGTTTCTGTCAAAAGGGCTACTAAAGACCTCAATTGCAATGTTACATTTGGGCCTAACAATGTTTACTTTCAGGATATTAAGAGTGGTAAGATACTTGGAGGTGGTGGAACTCAAGATGAGCTCTATGTTCTTGAAGACACTCCTCCAAGCAATTTGGATTCCTTAGCTTTCAAATCCTGTGTTTTTGCTAATAAAGATGTCATATGGCATGCTAGATTAGGACATCCTCATGCTCGTGCCTTAAGCTTAATAATTCCTAATGTCGCTTATGATCACTCAGTTTGTGAGGCTTGTATCCTTGGCAAACATTGTCGTGTTGTTTTCCCTAAATCGTCTACAATTTATGAGCATTGCTTTGATTTAGTACATTCCGATGTTTGGACCTCACCTTGCATGTCTAGAGATAGGAATAAATACTTTGTGACCTTTATAGATGAGAAATCAAAATATACATGGGTTGTATTACTTCCATCTAAAGATAGGGTTTATGAGGCATTTATAAACTTTCATAATTATGTTACTAATCAATTCAATGCCAAGATCAAAGTGTTAAGATCAGATAATGGAGGGGAATACACAAGTCAAAGATTCAAAGCTCACTTAAACAAACATGGAATACTACATCAAACTAGCTGCCCACACACACCACAACCAAATGGAGTTGCTGAAAGGAAGAACCGACACTTAATGGAAGTAGCAAGATCCATGATGTTTCATACCAATGTTCCTAAAAGTTTTTGGGGAGATGCAGTCTTGGTTGCTTGCTACCTCATCAATCGTATTCCAACCAAAGTCTTGCAAGACATATCCCCATTTGAGGTACTCAATAAAACTAAACCCTCCATTGATCATTTACGTGTATTTGGGTTTGTGCTTTGTGTATGTTCCAGGTGATCTAAGAAACAAGTTGGAGGCAAAGAGCATCAAGTGTATGTTCTTGGGATATTCGACAACACAAAAGGGTTATAAGTGCTATGATCCGAGCAACAACAGGACATATGTGTCTAGAGATGTCAAGTTCATAGAAGAACGAAGCTATTATGATCAGAAAGATTGGGAAGGATTGAAGGATCTCTCAAGGTCACCTTCTGATTTGGCTACGAGGTTGAGGTTTCTCTTGAATCATTTGGGAAATGATCTGCCAAAGGATTCAAGATACGAAGAAGCAAGAACCTCAAGTAGTTCACAAGATACCCAAGAGAATGAACAAGGGGTGGTAACTCAAGAACCAACTCCAATCCAAGAAGAAGCTATGGCCCAAAACCAAGAACAAGACGACTTGGAAGTGGGTATAGAGGAACCTATTCACCAAATGGAAGAGGAAACGGTTGTAGAGGAGGCTGCACCACCTGTTCAGCATTTAAGGAGGAGTACTAGACTTAGGAAAGACCCATCCAATTGGGTAAACACTAGGGTATTCTACAACAACCAGGCCGTGGCTCATCCCATACAAGCTGTTTGTTCCCTTGACCTCTTGCCATCTAGTCATCAAGCATTCCTTGGAAAGATTGAACAAAGTCAGATTCCAAGGACTTATCTTCTAAGAGCAAGAAAGAATGGTTAGATGCAGTAAGAGATGAGAAGGGAGCTATGGAAAGGAATCATACATGGGATATACAAGAACTTCCCAAAGGCAAGAAGGCTGTGAGTTCCAAGTGGGTGTTCACCATCAAGTATAAGAGCAATGGGGACATAGAAAGGTACAAGGCACGTCTAGTTGCAAGAGGTTTCACTCAGACATATGGAGAGGACTATACTGATACATTTGTACCGGTGGCTAAGCTACACACTGTAAGGGTTGTACTTTCACTAGCTACGAATCTGACTTGGGACTTATGGCAAATGGATGTCAGGAATGCATTCCTACAAGGAGAACTTGAAGAGGAAGTGTATATGACTCCACCCCCAGGCCTTGAAGATCTTTGCAAAGAGGGACAGGTTCTAAGACTTAGGAAGGCAATATATGGGTTGAAGCAGTCACCAAGGGCCTGGTATCACAAATTAAGCTCCACACTTACTGATAATTGGTTTAGGAAATCCCATTCAGATCATACTTTGTTCACTCGTCAAAACTCCAAAGGAATCGTGGCGGTCTTGGTTTATGTGGATGACCTTATCATCACAGGAGATGATAAGGAAGGAATTCAGTCCACAAATGCCTTCTTAAAAAAATCATTTGACATCAAGGATCTTGGAGAGTTGAAGTACTTCTTGGGTATTGAAGTGTGTCAGTCTCAGGAAGGGCTCTTTCTATCCCAAAGAAAGTATGCTCTTGATCTGTTGACAGACACGGGAAAGCTTGGGGCTAAACCGGCCAAAACTCCTCTTGAAGATGGCTACAAGGTCAACGGAAAGGGGGAGAAAGCTGATGAGTTATTTAAGGATGTTTCTCAGTATAGGAGACTAGTTGGGAAGCTGATCTACCTCACTCTCACACGACCAGACTTGTGTTTTGCTGTGAATCAAGTGAGTCAACATATGCAAAAACCTACTGTATATCATTGGAACATGGTAGAAAGGATTCTTAGATACATCAAAGGATCTCCTGGTCAAGGCATATGGATGGGCAAGAATGGGAACACTGAGATTGTCGGGTATTGTGATGCGGATTGGGCTGGTGATAGGGTGGATAGGAAATCAACTACTGGGTATTGCACCTTCGTTGGTGGGAACTTAGTCACTTGGAAGACTAAGAAGCAGAAGGTGGTATCATGTTCTAGTGCTGAAGCAGAATATAGGGCTATGAGGAAGCTAACAAATGAAGTAACTTGGCTCAAAGCGCTCTTGAAAGATTTTGGTATTGCACAACCAGGGCCAATTACCTTCCATTGTGATAATCAGGCAGCCATTCACATAGCTTCAAACTCAGTGTTTCACGAGAAGACCAAGCACATAGAGATTGACTGCCATAAGGTTAGGGAGAAAGTTCAAGATGGAACCATTCTGCCATGTTATACAAGGAGTGAAGACCAACTAGCTGACATCTTCACAAAGGCAGCGAGTCTCAAAGTTTGCAAGAACATCTTTAGCAAACTTGGGCTTGTTGATTTATCACATCCATGATCAAAGGTCTCCTAATCCAAGAGCAACACACTCTTTTTCCCTTATTAAGGTTTTGTCCCAAGTGGTTTTCTTTAATAAGGTTTTTAATGAGGTGTTGCCTTCGGTTCCCAAGCTTAAGACTTTAGGGTGATTCCAAAGTCTTTAGCTTGAGGGGGAGTATTGACATAGGAAAATCAAATAAGACCTATCTTGACCTACAAGGCAAGTGTGAGCACAAAAATTCAGTTTGAATAACAAGGGAAATGAAAAAGGAGGGAGTTATTATTAACCACATGGTTAAAATGGTTAAATAGCTACCTTGGGAGAAGAATCACGGTGAAAAGGACATGTCCATGCTGCACACAGTCTTGGTAACCACACCAAACAGTCATGCCTGCTGCACACTATTGACATAGGAAAATCAAATAAGACCTATCTTGACCTACAAGGCAAGTGTGAGCACGAAAATTCAGTTTGAATAACAAGGGAAATGAAAAAGGAGGGAGTTATTATTAACCACATGGTTAAAATGGTTAAATAACTACCTTGGGAGAAGAATCAAGGTGAAAAAGACATGCCCATGCTGCACACAGTCTTGGTAACCACACCAAACAGTCATGCTTGCTGCACACAGCCTTGGTAACCACACCAAACGTTCATGATACAGTCTGCAGCTCTTCCCCTCTCTTCCCATTGGTTGTTGACAAGCTCCTCCTCTATTCAAGCTCATCCACAAGTTTGAATTCGTTTTCTTTTGTGTTCACATTGTAAATCCTCTATAAAAGGGCTGTAAAGACTTAATGTATAATATACTCTTAGGAGATTCTTCTCCATAAGTCTAAGTCATTTCTCATTTTCTCATACTTCTCTTTGAGTTTTCAAGATTCAATTCTTCACATTTCTCCTCTATAATCTCAATATTCTTTCATGGTATCAGAGCATAAGATCATTCTCTTATCTTTTCTACTCAAATCTCTTAGTTTCTAATCTAAAATTCTGTCAAAAATCTCTCAGTCTTTAGACTAAAAACTCACGGTTTCATTCAACCATAAAAGCTGCTTCCTTTGAGCTCTTCAAAACCTAACAATGGAGGATACAGTTCAAATTAGTTCCAGCCTGAAACCTACGATGATACCAGTAGTTCTCAAAGGCTTGAACTACACATTATGGTCAAGAACCATCAAGACAGCCATTTGTGGCAAAGGACTTTGGAATCACATCTTGGAGGATAATACTCCATCTATAGATGATCCAAAGGAGAAGAAGGATGAGGCAACAAGAAAAGAAGAAGCTAGGTGGTTCCAAGAAGATCAATCAGTCCTTGGATTCCTCCAAAATTCATTGGACCCATCCATTCTTGAAGCTTATTCACATTGTGAAACTGCCAAGTCTCTTTGGGACACTCTCAAGAGGGTGTATGGGGATGTTTCAAACCTCAGCCGTGTGTATGAGGTTAAGAAGGCTCTCAATGATCTACACCAAGAGGATATGGAGTTCACAAAATTCCTGGGCAAGTTCCAGTCAACATGGTCCGAGCTTGACATGTTGAGACCAAGTTCTATGGATCCAAAGGTGCTTAATGAAAGGAAGGAACAAGACAAGATATTTGGGCTCCTTCTCAACCTAAATCCAGCCTTTAAGGATGTGATTAAGTCCATCCTGAGAGAGCCAAAACTCCCTGATTTCGAAGAGGTGTGCTCACGGATTCAAAAGGAGCAAGGCAACATTGGTTTGTTTGGTGGTAAAGGAGAACTAGTCATGGCCAACAAAAGCGTGTTTAAGCAAGAGGATAGGAAGAGTGTGATGTGTGAGCATTGTAAGAGGAATGGCCACATCAAGGACAAGTGCTGGATACTTCATCCTCATCTCAAGCCAAACCGGTTCAAGGATTCAAAGGCTAACATCTCTCAAAAGGTTGTGACTGAACCGGCAAGTTCATCCAACCAAGGAGGGGAGCTAGCTATGAATGTATCCATGGAGTATGTTAAGAAGAGTGACTTGGAGGATCTCATCAAGGCCTATGCCTCAAAACTCTCGGGTATCACACTCTACTCCCATAAATCGCTTGATAAACCAGATCATAAGTTGGTAGTGGATTCAGGTGCTTCTCACCATATGATTAGCAATGCTAGGTTGTTAATGAACATTGAACCCTGTCTAGGACAAGTAACTATAGCTGATGGTAAGGGTATTCCAATTGAAGGAACCGGAAAATTAAGACTATTTGACAAAGAAACTAATGCTTTCTTTGTACCTAAATTTAAGTCTAATCTAGTTTCTGTCAAAAGGGCTACTAAAGACCTGAATTGCAATGTTACATTTGGGCCTAACAATGTTTACTTTCAGGATATTAAGAGTGGTAAGATACTTGGTGGTGGTGGAACTCAAGATGAGCTCTATGTTCTTGAAGACACTCCTCCAAGCAATTTGGATTCCTTAGCTTTCAAATCCTGTGTTTTTGCTAATAAAGATGTCATATGGCATGCTAGATTAGGACATCCTCATGCTCGTGCCTTAAGCTTAATAATTCCTAATGTCGCTTATGATCACTCAGTTTGTGAGGCTTGTATCCTTGGCAAACATTGTCGTGTTGTTTTCCCTAAATCGTCTACAATTTATGAGCATTGCTTTGATTTAGTACATTCTGATGTTTGGACCTCACCTTGCATGTCTAGAGATAGGAATAAATACTTTGTGACCTTTATAGATGAGAAATCAAAATATACATGGGTTGTATTACTTCCATCTAAAGATAGGGTTTATGAGGCATTTATAAACTTTCATAATTATGTTACTAATCAATTCAATGCCAAGATCAAAGTGTTAAGATCAGATAATGGAGGGGAATACACAAGTCAAAGATTCAAAGCTCACTTAAACAAACATGGAATACTACATCAAACTAGCTGCCCACACACACCAAAACAAAATGGAGTTCCTGAAAGGAAGAACCGGCACTTAATGGAAGTAGCAAGATCCATGATGTTTCATACCAATGTTCCTAAGAGTTTTTGGAGAGATGCAGTCTTGGTTGCTTGCTACCTCATCAATCGGATTCCAACCAAAGTCTTGCAAGACATATCCCCATTTGAGGTACTCAATAAAACTAAACCCTCCATGGATCATTTACGTGTATTTGGGTGTGTGTGCTTTGTGTATGTTCCAGGTGATCAAAGAAACAAGTTGGAGGCAAAGAGCATCAAGTGTATGTTCCTTGGATATTCGACAACACAAAAGGGTTATAAGTGCTATGATCCGAGCAACAACAGGACATATGTGTCTAGAGATGTCAAGTTCATAGAAGAACGAAGCTATTATGATCATAAAGATTGGGAAGGATTGAAGGATCTCTCAAGGTCACCTTCTGATTTGGCTACGAGTTTGAGGTTTCTCTTGAATCATTTGGGAAATGATCTGCCAAAGGATTCAAGACACGAAGAAACAAGAACCTTAAGTAGTTCACAAGATACCCAAGAGAATGAACAAGGGGTGGTAACTCAAGAACCAACTCCAATCCAAGAAGAAGCTATGGCCCAAAATCAAGAACAAGTCAACTTGGAAGTGGATATAGAGGAACCTATTCACCAAATGGAAGAGGAAACGGTTGTAGAGGAGGCTGCAACACCTGTTCAGCAACTAAGGAGGAGTACTAGACTTAGGAAAGATCCATCCAATTGGGTGAACACTAGGGTCTTCTTCAACAACCAGGTCGTGGCTCATCCCATACAAGCTGTTTGTTCCCTTGACCTCTTGCCATCTAGTCATCAAGCATTCCTTGGAAAGATTGAACAAAGTCAGATTCCAAGGACTTACCTTCTAAGAGCAAGAAAGAATGGTTAGATGCAGTAAGAGATGAGAAGGGAGCTATGGAAAGGAATCATACATGGGATATACAAGAACTTCCCAAAGGCAAGAAGGCTGTGAGTTCCAAGTGGGTGTTCACCATCAAGTATAAGAGCAATGGGGACATAGAAAGGTACAAGGCACGTCTAGTTGCAAGAGGTTTCACTCAGACATATGGAGAGGACTATACTGATACATTTGCACCGGTGGCTAAGCTACACACTGTAAGGGTTGTTCTTTCACTAGCTACGAATCTGACTTGGGACTTATGGCAAATGGATGTCAGGAATGCATTCCTACAAGGAGAACTTGAAGAGGAAGTGTATATGACTCCACCACCAGGCCTTGAAGATCTTTGCAAAGAGGGACAAGTTTTAAGACTTAGGAAGGCAATATATGGGTTGAAGCAGTCACCAAGGGCCTGGTATCACAAATTAAGCTCCACACTTACTGATAATGGGTTTAGGAAATCCCATTCAGATCATACTTTGTTCACTCGTCAAAACGCAAAAGGAATTGTGGTGGTCTTGGTTTATGTGGATGACCTTATCATCACAGGAGATGACAAGGAAGGAATTCAGTCCACAAAGGTCTTCTTAAACAGATCATTTGACATCAAAGATCTTGGAGAGTTGAAGTACTTCTTGGGTATTGAAGTGTGTCGGTCTCAGGAAGGACTCTTTCTATCCCAAAGAAAGTATGCTCTTGATCTGTTGACAGACACAGGAAAGCTTGGGGCTAAACCGGCCAAAACTCCTCTTAAAGATGGCTACAAGGTCAACGGAAAGGGGGACAAAGCTGATGAGTTATTTAAGGATGTTTTTCAGTATAGGAGACTAGTTGGGAAGTTGATCTACCTCACCCTAACACGACCAGACTTGTGTTTTGCTGTGAATCAAGTGAGTCAACATATGCAAAAACCTACTGTATATCATTGGAACATGGTAGAAAGGATTCTTAGATACATCAAAGGATCTCCTGGTCAAGGCATATGGATGGGCAAGAATGGGAACACTGAGATTGTCGGATATTGTGATGCGGATTGGGCTGGTGATAGGGTGGATAGGAAATCAACCACTGGGTATTGCACCTTCATTGGTGGGAACTTAGTCACTTGGAAGACTAAGAAGCAGAAGGTGGTATCATGTTCTAGTGCTGAAGCAGAATATAGGGCAATGAGGAAGCTGACAAATGAAGTAACTTGGCTCAAAGCGCTCTTGAAAGATTTGGTATTGAACAACCAGGGCCAATTACCTTCCATTGTGATAATCAGGCAGCCATTCACATTGCTTCAAACTCAGTGTTTCACGAGAGGACCAAGCACATAGAGATCGATTGCCATAAGGTTAGAGAGAAAGTTCAAGATGGAACCATTCTGCCATGTTATACAAAGAGTGAAGACCAACTAGCTGACATCTTCACAAAGGCAGCAAGTCTCAAAGTTTGCAAGAACATCTTTAGCAAACTTGGGCTTGTTGATTTATCACATCCATGATCAAAGGTCTCCTAATCCAAGAGCAACACACTCTTTTTCCCTTATTAAGGTTTTGTCCCAAGTGGTTTTCCTTAATAAGGTTTTTAATGAGGTGTTGCCTTGGGTTCCCAAGCTTAAGACTTTAGGGTGATTCCAAAGTCTTTAGCTTGAGGGGGAGTATTGACATAGGAAAATCAAATAAGACCTATCTTGACCTACAAGGCAAGTGTGAGCACGAAATTCAGTTTGAATAACAAGGGAAAAGAAAAAGGAGGAAAATATTATTAACCACAAGGTTAAAATGGTTAAATAGCTGCCTTGGGAGAAGAATCAAGGTGAAAAGGACATGTCCATGCTGCACACAGTCTTGGTAACCACACCAAACAGTCATGAGACAGTCTGCAGCTCTTCCCCTCTCTTCTCATTGGTTGTTGATAGGCTCCTCCTCTATTCAAACTCATCCACAAGTTTGAATTCGTTTTCTTTTGTGTTCACATTGTAAATCCTCTATAAAAGGGCTGTAAAGACTCAATGTATGAATATACTCTTAGGAGATTCTTCTCCAGAAGTCTAAGATATTTTCTCATCTTCTCATGCTTTTCTTTGAGTTTCTGGATTCAATTCTTCACATTTCTCCTCTCTAATCTCAATATTCTTCCAACAATTACAAGGGAAGACTTGACCAAAGACCTTGACCAAAGACCTTGACTTCATTAACTCTTATTTTGACTATGAATGTAGACACTTTTCCCCCCTTTTGATGACGCCAATTTTGAGCTTTTTTAATTGAACTTCTTTTGATTTTACACAACAAATTGGGCTGGTTGTAATGTGATTCATTTGCCTCATTAAAAACCTTACCAAGAAAACCCAATGGGAGAAAACTTGGATAAGGGAAAAAGAGTACAAATGGATCACATACCCATTTGTATGTTGTCTTGAGCTTGTACTAAAATCAGAGTGCTTTTAGGCACTTCTCCAATCAAGCTCAAGTGAATTTGTTGTGCATTCTCCTTGTTGAGCATGCAGCTGATTGCCTCTTTGAGTTTCTTGGCCTTGGCTCGGGTTAATGGTCCAGCTGGTAGTGCAAGAGCTTCTTCATGTTCCACTGGTTCATTCCTAGACATGAGCTTCTCCTTTTGTGTGCTTTCCATGCTCGTATCATAATGGGTTTAGGAAATCCCATTCAGATCATACTTTGTTCACTCGTCAAAACGCAAAAGGAATTGTGGTGGTCTTGGTTTATGTGGATGACCTTATCATCACAGGAGATGACAAGGAAGGAATTCAGTCCACAAAGGTCTTCTTAAACAGATCATTTGACATCAAAGATCTTGGAGAGTTGAAGTACTTCCTGGGTATTGAAGTGTGTCGGTCTCAGGAAGGACTCTTTCTATCCCAAAGAAAGTATGCTCTTGATCTGTTGACAGACACAGGAAAGCTTGGGGCTAAACCGGCCAAAACTCCTCTTAAAGATGGCTACAAGGTCAACGGAAAGGGGGACAAAGCTGATGAGTTATTTAAGGATGTTTTTCAGTATAGGAGACTAGTTGGGAAGTTGATCTACCTCACCCTAACACGACCAGACTTGTGTTTTGCTGTGAATCAAGTGAGTCAACATATGCAAAAACCTACTGTATATCATTGGAACATGGTAGAAAGGATTCTTAGATACATCAAAGGATCTCCTGGTCAAGGCATATGGATGGGCAAGAATGGGAACACTGAGATTGTCGGGTATTGTGATGCGGATTGGGCTGGTGATAGGGTGGATAGGAAATCAACCACTGGGTATTGCACTTTCATTGGTGGGAACTTAGTCACTTGGAAGACTAAGAAGCAGAAGGTGGTATCATGTTCTAGTGCTGAAGCAGAATATAGGTGATACGAGCATGGAAAGCACACAAAAGGAGAAGCTCATGGCTAGGAATGAACCAGTGGAACATGAAGAATCTCTTGCACTACCAGCTGGACCATTAACCCGAGCCAAAGCCAAGAAACTCAAAGAGGCAATCAGCCGCATGCTCAACAAGGAGAATGCACAACAAATTTACTTGAGCTTGAATGGAGAAGTGCCTAAAAGCACTCTGATTTTAGTACAAGCTCAAGACAGCATACAAATGGGTATGTGATCCATTTGTACTCTTTTTCCCTTATCCAAGTTTTCTCCCATTGGGTTTTCTTGGTAAGGTTTTTAATGAGGCAAATGAATCACACTACAACCAGCCCAATTTGTTGTTTAAAATCAAAAGGATTTCAATTAAAAATGCTCAAAATTGGCGTCATCAAAGGTGGGGAAAAGTGTCTACATTCATAGTCAAAATAAGAGTTAATGAAGTCAAGGTCTTTGGTCAAGGTCTTTGGTCAAGTCTTCCCTTGTAATTGTAACCAATTTAATGTTGTAGGCTCCTCATATTTACGTCCCCTTATAGTATAAATAGGAGCTTTCAGTTGTAAACTTGATCATTCAACTTTTCAAATAAAAACAGCTTCTTTTCTTAAGTTTGAGAGTGATTCTCTTCTTAATCTGATTGTTGGTGTGTAATATCCTTCAGTCAACATTTAGTAGCCTTAGTGTGTAATATCTAAGCTACTATCTTAGGTAAATCAGTAGTCTTTCCGCAACTACTGTGTGACCCTTCAATCCACAACCTTTGAACAGATTGAATTTCGATTCATTCTGTTGCAAAGCCAATCTCAACCGCATCTAGAAGTGCATTCCTTGGGAGGTTCGCATCATTTGGTATCAGAGCACACTTCTGATCGGTTATCCCTATCCCTCATCTCTATATCTCTCCATTTCCATCTGCTTAGATTGCATCAGCTTGTGTGTATTGATTTGCATCAGTTGATTAATCGGAAAAAACCTATTCATATAATTGCATTGTTGTTTTTATCCAGTATTACATCAATTTATAACATCAAAATCGACCCCAACCCATTGCATTTTCAGATTAGAAAATAACACACTCGCAACTCTTCATCTTCCATCAAAAATATTTTTTCAGAACAGGTATTTTTAACGCATTTGTTAAGTGTATTTGTAGCTATGTCAGGAGGAAATCAAACTTCAGAAGCACCAAACCTGTTAATGGAGGCTCTAGTAGCAGAAATGAAGAAAGCATTACAAATAGAGCTGGAAGCCATTCATTTGCGGCTTGATGATGTTCAGAACAATAGTAACACAGAAGGAGGCCCAAGGAGAACTAGGAATCCCTTAAGACGTTGCCAAAATGAAGAAACAGAATCGTACTATAGCCGTGGCAGTGAAGGAAGTAGGAGAACCCAAAGGAGGCCTAGGCGTGTAAGAGAAGAAAAGGGTCAGCCTAATGACACCTTAGGAGGTCTTAAACTTCAGATACCATCATTCTATGGCAAAAATGATCCAGACACTTACCTGGAATGGGAGAAGAAGATCGAGCTGGTGTTTAATTGTCAACACTATTCCGAGCTCAACAAGGTCCGCGTAGCTGCTACTGAGTTTTATGAGTATGCACTCAGCTGGTGGGATCAATTGGTGACTTCCAGAAGACGTAATGGTGAGTATCCAGTAGAAACATGGGCTAAGGATGAAAGCCATAGTAAGGAAAAGGTTTGTGCCCAGCCATTACCACCGTGAGCTTCACCAAAAGCTAAGGAGACTCAATCAAGGAAGCCGAAGTGTTGAGGACTATTTCCAAGAGTTGGAAACCCTCATGATCAGGGCAGACATTTCAGAAGACAGAGAAGCTACTATGGCAAGATTTTTAGGAGGACTTAACCGTGACATTCAAGATAGAATGGAGCTGGAACATTATGTGGAGGTAGAGGAAATGTTGCACAAAGCTATACTGGTGAAACAACAGTTAAAAAGGAAAAGTTATACTAGGCCAAGCTATGGAGTAGCTAACAATAAGCCTAGCTACCAAAGGGAAGGAAAACAGATTGCTAAAGTTGATTCCAAACCTTCAACAACCACTCAAGACGTCAAGGGCAAATCTGAAGCTACTACATCTACTAGAACAAGAGATGTGAAGTGTTTCAAATGCCAAGGAAGAGGGCATTATGCGAATGAATGCACCAACAAGAAGATCATGATTCTGTTGGATAATGGTGAAATAGAATCCGAGGAAGAAGAAGTATTTTCTGATTCTTCAGAAGAGCATCTGGAACCTTCCTATGGCAGGAGAATTATTGGTAACAAGAAGAACCCTAAGCGTACAAAACAAAACCAAAGAACATGAGCAAAGAGAGAACCTGTTTCACTCAAGATGCCACGTCCAAGGAAAGGTTTGCAGCATCATTATTGATGGAGGCAGCTGCACTAATGTGGCTAGTGAAACTATGGTAAACAAGTTAGGTCTGGAAGTGTTCAACCACCCAAAGTCGTATAAGCTGCAATGGCTTAATGAGTGTGGCGAAATGAAGGTAAGCAGCCAAGTCAAGGTACCTATAACCATTGGAAAGTACCAAGATGAGATCCTTTGTGATGTTTTACCAATAGAGGCTGGCCACATTCTGCTTGGAAGACCATGGCAATTTGATCGAAAGGTCATTCATGATGGTTACACCAACCAACACTCGTTTGAACACAAAGGTAAGAAGATCACATTTGTTCCTATGACACCACAGGAGGTGTACCAAGATCAGCTCGTGTTGGAGCAAAGGAAAACAGCTGGAACTTCAAAGGAAACCATAAGCACCAAAAGTGACAGAGGCTGTGAGAACAAGAACAAGAAGCACTCAAGTTTCTTTGTGAGAACTGGTGGAGTTAAGAAGGCTCTCTTATCACAACAACCTGTTCTTTTGTTTATCTATAAGGAAGCTCTCATGATCTTAACTAACGTTGCACCGGTATTACCGAGTGAAGTGACTTCTATTTTGCAGGATTATGAAGATGACTTTCCAGAAGACAATCCAAAGGGGCTACCACCCATCAGAGGCATTGAACATCAGATTGATTTTGTACCTGGAGCCTCACTACCAAATAGACCAGCTTATAGAACCAACCCCGTTGAGACTAAGGAGCTGCAAAGGCAAGTTAATGAGCTAATGGAGAAGGGCTACACCAGGGAGAGCATGAGTCCTTGTGCTGTGCCAGTTCTACTTGTGCCAAAGAAAGATGGCAGCTGGCGCATGTGTGTTGATTGTAGAGCAATCAACAACATTACGGTAAAGTATCGCCATCCAATCCCTAGGTTAGATGACATGCTTGATGAATTGCATGGTTCCAGAATCTTTTCTAAGATAGATCTTAAGAGTGGGTACCATCAAATACGCATGAAGGAAGGGGATGAATGGAAAACTGCATTTAAAACTAAGTATGGATTATATGAATGGTTAGCCATGCCATTTGGGTTAACAAATGCACCTAGTACTTTCATGAGGTTGATGAATCATGTTCTTAGTATTGACATAGGAAAATCAAATAAGACCTATCTTGACCTACAAGGCAAGTGTGAGCACAAAAATTTAGTTTGAATAACAAGGGAAAAGAAAAAGGAGGGAGTTATTATTAACCACATGGTTAAATGGTTAAATAGCTGCCTTGGGAGAAGAATCAAGGTGAAAAGGACATGTCCATGCTGCACACAGTCTTGGTAACCATACCAAACAGTCATGCCTGCTGCACACAACCTTGGTAAGCACACCAAACACTCATAAGACAGTTTGCAGGTCTTCCCCTCTCTTCTCATTGGTTGTTGACAAGCTCCTCCTCTATTCAAGCTCATCCACAAGTTTGAATTCGTTTTCCTTTGTGTTCACATTGTAAATCCTCTATAAAAGGGCTGTAAAGACTCAGTGTATGATAGAACTCTTAGGAGATTCTTCTCCATAAGTCTAAGACATTTCTCATTTTCTCATGCTTCTCTTTGAGTTTCCAGATTCAATTCTTCACATTTCTCCTCTCTAATCTCAATATTCTTTCATGGTATCAGAGCATAAGATCATTCTCTCATCTTTTCTACTCAAATGTCTCAGTTTCTAATCTAAAATTCTGTCAAAAATCTCTCAGCCTTTAAACTAAAAACTCACAGGTTTATTCAACCATAAAAGCTGCTTCCTTTGAGCTCTTTAAAGCCTAACAATGGAGGATACAATTCAAATCAGTTCCAGCCTGAAACCTACGGTGATACCAGTAGTTCTCAAAGGCTTGAACTACACATTATGGTCAAGATGAAAGAATATTGAGATTAGAGAGGAGAAATGTGAAGAATTGACTCCAGAAACTCAAAGAAAAGCATGAGAAGATGAGAAAATGTCTTGGACTTCTGGAGAAGAATCTC